>ML446595.1:2713-25544 GCA_005239535.1 Nicotiana rustica | reverse complement strand
GGGGGTTTGGGTGCCCCTACCACCTCCACAAGATCAAATAGGTCCAACAAAAAATGATGAAGTTTGAACACTTTTTGAAGATTGTTGAAGGGGAAAGCAAGGAACAACAAGTTGAAGAACTTAGAAGCTTGAAGAAGAAAGGACAAGACTCAAATTACTACTACATCTTATTCTACCATTTTATTAGTATAGTCATTTGTAATATCATCACATAGTATGTTATAAATTATGTGATGATTATCAAATATTTAGTGCTTTCTAGCTCTTGCTTTTTACATGCTTGTTAGTAGATGGGGTTATTTTATACCTCCATAGGATTAGTAAGGTAAGGTTAAGCCCAGTATGTGGTTGCTCATGTCCTATGCCTTTTGGAAAATATCCAAACGGCTATGAGATTATATTCCCTCGTGAGACTTTGCCGGCAGCTACACCATAATCCTCTACATGAGGCTGCCATCATAAGGCAATGTGAGGTGCAGATGAGTGATTATATAGCCAAGGCATAGAGGCAACACTACTGGTGTTTTTGTCCCCCTTACGTGTACTCTTCCTTTTGTGATTTTTCTTTTATTATTAATAAATAGCTACTAGGCAGCCCGCCTAGTAGTATAATTTGCTAAAAAAAACTAACTAAGAACAATTCTGAAAACCCTAACTCCAATAAACATGTTTATTCGAAACCTATGACAACTACACTTCAATTACACACTCCTATCGGCTTGAAATAATCGATAAAGAACGGGGGAACTGAAGCCCTAACCAACCAAGAACAAATTTGAAAGGGAAAATCTACATATACAACAGATTCGAAATCCCAGTAAAACTACACTTCAGTTACATACAAGAAGGAGACAAAACTAACTGAAACATCAAGTTTTTTGGAATAATTTACTTTTGGTTGAAATTGGCACTGAAACACAGAATTCTACACAGTGTCTTTTGTTCTCTCGTTTTCTTTCAAGTACTAGAAGAATCGGCCAAATGAACGCCTCTACTCGTTTTAGTCGAGTTATTTTTATTTGTTTATTGGGCAAAGGGTTACGAATTACGGGTTATTTGGGAGTGAAATGGGTCGTTACAAACTAGGCTACGAATTAATGGAAAGCTGACTTGGAATCCTATGTGGCAAAAATTATGCGGGGTCAGGCGCCACATTAATCTTCCGTAAGGGTTAGGGGCAGTTCCACTTACTTTGTTAACAATTGGGTGGGTTTTGGTCGTAAAGTGAAACAGATGACAAACATGTACGGGCAATAATGAACTTTTTCCTTAAATGTATGATAAGACTTTTACAACGGCAGCAGTTGAATTTAATATAGCTATATAATGTATAGGTATAGATTAACCAAATCAAACCAACAAAGTGGGGTTTTGCAATTTTGGTTTATCACGGACCGCTAAAGTCTTCATAGCACAAATATGTAACTTGTGATCTAAACATTTCTTTAGTCCTAGTTGGATACAACTATATAATGTATTCTTCAAAGAAAATAACACAGTAATATGAGATGAGTCATAGCCTAGTACTAAAATATTCAATAACAAAGATAATAAAATCTCATAAAACAAATATTGTTAATTATTAATTCATAGAAAAAATGAACATAATCTAAAAGTACTATCTAAGTCATGCTAAAATAAGTACATCTAATAAGTAATGTTGGAGTACATGATTAAGCACTAAAGAAAAAGATAAATTAAATTATGCATATTCATATAAATCAATGCAAAACGAAAACTAGATATTCAGTTTAACTTGGATTATAGATTTGATGCGATTTATCGATTTTCTTTGTACCGCCAATGAAGTTTTTATTTGAGAGAAAAATAAGACTATGCCTTTGCCATATGAATACTCATCTTTTACGGAATCGATCTTCTTTGACTGTACAAGAATATGTGGAGCTCAGCATGTCTGGAAGCACAGGAGACGTTCGTTTGCTGATATTATTAACAGTATTTGATACTGGGTCATTCATAGCCACCCTGTCAAGGCGGAAGCTGCGGGATCGAGCCCCGTCAGTCCTGATGGATCCAATAAATATATCAATAAATCTCTCGCTTTGTATGAATTTTATGAAAGGGAATGAGAGCAGAATTTTATTGTCAAAGCAAAGGGGAAATCCTTATTTCATTTTTCTTTCCTTTTGGCCAAGTTCAATGTTAGCCAAATTAGTCAACATTTATCTCTTTCAATGCAACAANCAACCATTTCATTTTACCAAGTTCAATGTTAGCCAGATTAGTCAACATTTATCTCTTTCGATGCAACAGCAAGATCTTATTTGTAACAAGTGGTTTTGTTGGTTGGTTAAATGGTCACATTTTATTCATGAAATGACTTGGATTGGTATTAGTCTGGATACGGCAAAATCATTCTATTATATCGAATAAGTATATTCGATCTAATAAGTACCTTGTGTTAGAATTGAAAAACTCTATGCCCCGCATCTTTAGTATTCTCTTATTTATTACATGTGCCTACTATTTAGGCAGAATACCCTCACCTATTCTTACTAAGAAACTGAAAGAAGTTGTAGAGGGTATCGCGAGACAACCTGAGGTAGAGGAAAAAATATAAGATACGCTATTGCTTAGTCGAGCTTTTATGGAGGCTTTAACAATACTGGTTGTAGCATTAGCATTTTTATTTGTGAATCCTTTTGTCTAATCTTAGCTTAGAAATATGAAAAATAAATACATTTTTCATATTTTATTGCCTTCAACTTGTCGTTTGTTTTTTCAAATTCTATCAAAATTTTTCCTCTCCAATTCTTTTGTTCTTTAAGAAAAGAACCTACATGAAAGGCTGATTTACGGATATGAATTAAATATATAGCCATTGAATGTTGAGGTGACGAGTTGGTACTTCAGATATACGAATACTTCTTTCAAGTAGGAAGATGACTCGTGAAAATCATTAAAAGACTTCAGTACATGCTTTCACAAGAGAAAAGGATACCCTATACTCCGAATTATTATCGTCTTATTTAGTGTTGTGGCCAGATTATTGGTGTTTGAAAAATCTGGTCAGAGACTATTTTCCCAAGACCTCTCTTAGTGAAATCAAAATCTAAATGGTGGTCCTAAAAAAGGGAGAAATTAAAAAATAATCAGATTTACAAGTGGTCATTCAAAAATAGTCACAGTTTTAAAATTAATCGAAATCCAGTCACTTTTCATATAAAGATAAATCTGAACGAATACATTGTTCAAAATCCGGAAAAAATACTCCAGTATAATATACTGGAGTTCCAGCAAAGTATACCGGTCCAGCATAATATGCTGGAAGTTCATATACAGGTGCTCGAATCTCCAGTATATTATGCTGGAACTTTCCGCGTGTTGGAGTTCCAGCATAATATGCTGAAAGTTCATACACAGGTGCACCGAACTCCAGTATATTATGCTGGACAGGTTTCTGTTTGCAGCCAAATAGTGAATATTTTTCAATGACTTAGCACACGCTGGCTATTTTTGAGTGACCAGTCCAAAAACTGGCTAGCCCGTGCTATTTTTACCCTAAAAGATAAAAAGGTCTAGCAGGGTAATTGAGACAATATTTTTCTGTTTAGCTGCAATTACCGAACAGATGAAGTGGCACTAGTCCAACAATGTGAAAAGATTGGGCCGTCGGCCCATTATCATTAAACCTGATATTTCTAGGCCAGCATCTAAAGGAGGTCCGGCCCATTCTGAAGCATGTGGATTGCTAGTGCTCCTGCTCCTTTTGACGTTTACAAGTAACAGCCTGATTACATGCCCGAGTATCTCTTACTCCCTCCGGTTCACAATAAGTGACCAATTTGTTTTTAGCACGTCCATTAAGAAAATATTAAATTCTATACAAAAATACTTAGTATGACTAAATTATCCCTAATTAAACATTTAATGTGAGAAGTAAGAAAACTTTTTAGGGATATGTACATATGGGTTATTTTGTAAAAACAAATTGAATTCTTCCTTGATTATATAATTGGACACCTATTTTGAACCAAAATGAAAAAGAAAATTGGTCACTTATTGTGAACGGGAGAGTATTTATTTACACAATTAACAGTGACATAAAGAGATTGAGGACAACAGCGACTATGAGGTCACTAGATTCGAATTTATACATTACATACATCTCAATTGTAAAATTTTGATCATTATTAACCATACATTTTGTTTGGACGCGAAGCTAAGTATGATCAATTAGTGTGTGTGTGAAATAGCTAAATTTTGGTTTGTCATTGTAGAGCTGCTGATAGAAACCTGTAGATTAATGTCGGAATAGTGAAAGGAGGAGTCTGAAACAGACAAAAAGTTGAATGGAAAAGAGGCAATTGGCGGATGTTCCCTTTTTTCTCAAGTCTCCACCCACTCCACTTTTAGGAATCCCAATTCCGATGACTAAACCGCGTCAACGTAGAAAGTTCAAATGAAAAAGCCTAAAGGTAAGCTCAAAATCTTAATTTATGTCACCCCTTGGTCAAGACTATGACACAAGCCTATTTTTTCTTTTTCTTTTTCTCTCCTTTAAATAATTTCGTTTCGATATAAATTTGATTGGTTTGAAAGTTAAAGTATGCTTGGACATGCATTTTATTTGAAGAGAAGCAAAAATTTTACCCAGAAACTACCCTAAATTAGGTTTGGTGAAGTTAAATTTTTTTGAAACTTTTCTCTCCAAAACATAATAATATTTCATAAAGCAACTATATATTCTTTTTCCTTCGGCTGATTCTAGTGAGAAACTTTTCTTCTTCTCTGCTTTACTTTCATGGTCATAATTTAACCCGATTCACCTGTTAAAGATGTTCTCTTGAAATTAGCAAAGAATATTATACAACACCATAATCTTCATATTGAAATGTTTATAGAGGTCACATTTTAACATCTTCCAAGTAAGGAATAAACTCATAGAGGTTCATCAGCTTGAAACTCGTGTAATTATTATCATTTTTAAGTTATGATGTGACAAAATTTCGCATACGAATCAACCAGACCAATTTTCAAACTGAATCCAGAACGATGGAACCGGTTTTTAAAAATAACAATTAGACCTAATTTGAGAATTCTTTCTCCCCTAAAGCATCAATCTAAAAAAAAACAAAAAAACAAAAACAAAATTGAGGTCAAAAAATGAAAATCATTTGACTTAAAAGGTAAATTAAAGCATCTAAAAGTAATGATGGAAAGGAGACAATCGAATGTGGAGAAGATATGGGATTGTTTTGGATGGGTATCATACTTCAAGTTCAAGATTTCCTTCTATTTTATGGTGTAAAAGCAGACCAAATACCTTTCATCTCCAACTTATTAATCAAATAACAACTACTTGTCTACTTCCACTTTCAGAGTTTAATCGTTGTATTAAACCCGGACAAGTTAACAATAATGTATTCATTTTCAAAGTTTATATGAAATTAAATTGGGCAATAATAAAGAGAAAAAGTGACTAAATTTTCTTAGATGATAAAAGAATAAAGTATTGATAATTGTAAGGAAAAAAAATTCATTTGTTAATAGTTCACATAATCTTTACCAATTTAAAATATAGAAGTAAGAGAATTGATGATTCAGGCAAAGCTAAAGTAAGTGTCAGCAAACTTAAATAATCAAAAACAAAATGACCAGTAGCTTTTGAATCTAAGTTGGATGCACTGACAATGTAATAAATATTTATATATTTGTATCATTTATAAAGTAAATATTTATACTAATAAACGATAATCATTCATTGATAGAAATTGTAACTAATATGTTGTAATAGGCTAAATTACCCTAATATTGTTACAAAACTTTGCACTAATCGAAGTTTAATTAAACGTTTGAGAAGGCAAAGTTTATTTAAAATTTGTAAATAATCATGCTAATTAATGGTTTCTCATGCGTTTTATCAAAATTTAGCCCCAACCCTTTGCTAATTAGTTGCATACGTCCTCTGTCTATTTTTAGTTGTCTACTTTTAACTTTGTATTTTTTTAAGAAAAAAAAATATATATTTTATAATTTTACCCATTATAATAATGGCATTTTAAAAAGTCTTGAGAAATGATTTGGAGAATACTTAGTTAATAATAAGTGTAAAACAGAAAAAAAAATCTTTTTTTTTATTTGTTAAAATGGACAAAGGAATATGTAAAATATATTTTTGGGAAACTTACAAAAATATCTCAAATAAGTCTCAACTTACCAACCTCTAGTCATTAGTCATGAACTTACCAAAACTAGTCAAACACATATAAACATTGAAGAACCAAATAAATAAGGCTCTTTCTCTCAAAGAATCACATGTAAAAATCTCCTTAAGCTTGATTAGCAACATTAGATGCAAGATGAAAATGAAATTTCATGGATGAGGTAGCAAATAAGGTGATGAAATATAAAAAAAAAATAATATTCCAAAAATCTAATCAAATAAAGAAACTTTTTCAATGGGTATAGTTGAAATTCATCGAAAACATATAGATAAGTCAATGTACAAAATTTGAGGAAGATTGGAGGTGATTTGGACTGGTTTTGTATCAAAATTCGTAATTAAATCAAGTTCAAATTTTTTTTCTTCGACACATGTACCACGCATGTATCTCACACACAGATATACATGGATATACATGTGATACATAGATGATACACACATCATTTTTTTTTTCATGTTCAGTTTTTACTTCGAATTTTCAATTCAAATCACTTCAAAATTTCACCAAATCATCCCAAAACTGATATTCAAGCTCCATAAGATGTACCCAATATATTCTAATAATACCACTCAAAAGAAAATAAAATTTTGACAATTCTTTTGCTATAAATAGCTAATTGGCTAATATTGGTAATATTTATGAATTGATCAATTTTTGTAATGAGCTACTTATAAGTGAACATAATTGGTAATTTTCCAATATTTTTCATATAATAGACAAGTGAAAGTAATGGAAAGGATTAATAGTCATGACTTAAAATTTAAAAATATAGTACTCTATTGATTACAAGAACTAAATAATGAAATAGTACAAAGTATGTTGAGGTGTCATGTTTAGTGAAACAAGGACAAGGCGTTGTAGATAAATACTCCACCATACCAAAGGGAGAACCTATTTTACCTATATGCTCTGTCCTACACTCTACTACTTTCCCCTGCCCCTTAGCTTCACCCACCCCCTATATACGAGGGCTTATTCACCCCACCACAATCATTCAAAGACACCATCAAAACCAAATCATTGTTTTCATCATAGTGTTTTGAAATTCCATTAAAATTAACCTTGGAACTAAGAACTCTAAGTTTTTTTTCTTCTAATTTTCCCTTCAATAAGAGGCAGATTTTCAGGGAATTAGCTGAACATAATAATATTCAAGGAGCAAATCAAGATGGGGAAGGTTCCAGCTTTGAGGGGAATGTTGTGTGGCTCGAAGCCATTATCTCCTCTTGATTTAACTTAACCTACTTCTTCTAACTTCAAAAATAGAGAGTAGAAAGTTTTTGACAAAAATATTGAACAAACAATCATGAGATAGTGTCGTCGGACCAGGCTTCATTCCCCCCAATTTGGAAACAAATATTCCAGCCCCATTGTGTCTCTGTCTGTATAGGCTTACCTTGCTTCATTATCTGCTGAAGCCGCAGGTGGGATTTCTTATAGCATTTCATATCAGGTTTAATTTATTCTGAATTTTTTTCCTTTAAGAAACTCACTGACTCGATCGATTAATTCAAATTTATAGCAAATAGATTTGGATTTTTGGGGGAGTATTAAAGAGTTTTCATTCTGTTCATGGACTTTAATTTGCATGCAAATTTCCAGGGTTTTAATTACCGATAGGGGTGTTGGAATGATTATGTTTTGACGCCTACACTCCTTTTTGGCCAGTGATTAATTTCATTATTACTGTCGAGTCCAGTCTCTCTGTTCTTTTTATTTCACGTGCTATTTTTCAACCCTAGTTATCATGGTTGTATAATTTGTTTCTCTAGCTCTGTGGCTTTTACTGGGTTTTATCATTGATTACTAATAGGTTCTATGCCTCAATGATTGCAAAAAACCCTTCTCATCTACTCAATTTTGCTTTTATGCTAAAGTAGTTTTTCTATTACCATTTTAGGGTTTCTGTACAGAAAGTTTCAAGAGTCCCTTTATATGTACCCAGAAAAGAGAGAACAATAGAAAGATTCATGTTGACGAGAATTGGATCTTTTCTGGACAGAACCCTTTATCTGATCTTTCAATTTACTTTGTAAACCGTTAAATAGATAGACAAACATTTTTTTTCCTTTTTAATGGTGAATAAGAGTAAATGAATTATTTCTTAGTATAACGATCTCATAATATATCTACTATAGATAAATGCTATCAAGACTAGCAGGTTCTCGAGATTCTAGCTTTTCCTCTAATAATGGAAAATGTATGAGCTTTGCCTTTGGAAATTAATGGTATATTAAAATCAAGTATGTGACCTGTACGCTGTATAGGGGAGGATATCGTGCTCTATATCCTGCAGAGAATGGATTCGGCACCTTAAATCCTTCTTTCATTTCAGATAAGAAAATAGTTTATATGAGTAGCTTTTCGTTTTTGATAAACTATGCTAAGCTTTTCATCTCGTTCTAAGCAAAATTACTAACGCTTTTGTTATGCACTTTTGAAAAAATGAATATTGGGTTTACTCAATCTCAAAAGTTAGCTCGTAAATTTAGAATTGTCTAGAATCATACACGAGACAACGACTGATTTTCTATACCCGAAATGTGAGACTTAACACTCGTATCCTAGAAGTACTATATAATATATAATAGAGATAAATCTGGCTGCGATACCATGTTAAGATTAAACAACATTTTGCTTAACTCAGCTATAAATCATGAAGTGAGGAATTGTCCAAAATCATATACGGGGATAATAACTTATTCCCTTGACCTGAAATTAGGCATATTCTGACACTCTCGCATGCCTAGCTAAAGCCTTCACGAAGCTAAATAACATAATATAGCGACCTAACATTAGAATACACAACAGCTGATGAGATATGATATATACATATTTAAAAAAAATGAATCTTGATCTAACTTGGGGATCTTCATATAGTGTAGTTGGTTGACTAACTTTTACCTATTGCTGAGGATTGGATTCCGAATCCCCTCCCCAGTTTTCCCTACTACTCCTCCAATTTCTTGAAGGAAAAAAAAAAACACCTTGACCTAACTCAATTGCAAAAGCCAGCTTAAGATGAGTAGTATTGTTCAAGGCGAGATTATAACAGCTCATTTACTCAAAATGTGAGTACATTCAAACATTCTGAGATCTGATGTTTCGCGTATAACCTGATGTTTGATCCGTACAGTTTCAGATGAAGACAGATGAAGCCAAGTTTGCTGACACGAGAGAATTGCTTAGGTAAATACGCTCTCTGTGCTCTTGAAAGTATATATCCCCAGAATTCTCTCCCTGTTATATATTGCATGATCTAATCAATAGATTGGAGGCATGGGAAAGGCCAGGACATATAGTATACTGAAGTGAACTTGACAACTCGATTGCAGGCAAAATTAAAGCTGGGGTGCAGGCAGTAACTTACTGAGTTTTACTCACTGGTCTCTCTCTCTCTCTCTGTGTTTGCAGATTGGCTGCGTCTGATGAGATGTATGCACGAGGACAAAGCTATTGTATATCCCTATAAGTAAGCTATATATATTAGGAACGACTGCACTGCAATTTGAGTTAATTTCCATGTTTATCGAGCTTTGGTTTTTGCTCTTAACGGCAGTTTTTCCTTCTAACAGATAGAATTTAAAATTTCAAAAACTGCTATTTTCATGTTACTACCTATCAGCTAATACCGTCAGTAAAATAATTAAATTAGATAAATAAAAGATCCATCAATTGCTCCTATAGACTGTTTAGTATTTGTAAAGGCGCTCCTCAAATAATATGACTAAATACAAGTTGTTGCTTTCCAATTTTTTTTTCCTGCTGATGCTCTATTTCAGAGAAATCATTAGTAATATACTTCCTCCGATTAACTCCGCACCAAGTTTAAGATGTTGCGTTTTTATTAAGGGGGGAGTGAAAGGGAAATAGAAGAGGCACATCTTCATCTCACCATTTCATTGTCTATAAATTTAGAGACTTTGTCTCATTTTTCAAATATGGAAAATCTGAAAACTTCTCCCATCTTTTCTACGTTGTTGCATTATTTTCTAAATAAATATAAGTGTCAAGTGTGATCTGCTCTGTTGATTGAGTTCGTTGAAGTTCTACGATTTGTAGTGCCGCTATCACAGAACAGTTATTCCGTTCTATCCTGAGAGAAATTAATCTACAACTTGGACAACAGTGAGGGAATTACATTCCTTAAGGACACTGTGAATTTAATGGGCTCGAAATTATTTTACAACGTTTGTTTGTTTATCTGATTTTCTGATTTTGAACACAGTAATACCAACAATGTTCAGAAATTTACAAGAGATTACTGTTAAGATGAAATGCTGAAAAAAGAAAATGGGGTGGAAGTGGTTTGATTGCTATGGAGAAATAGCGAATCAAAACTGTCCAAGATGGTCGATGGCGGAATCCCTCTTGGAGAATAATTTTTAATTGAACAAATTTATTTTGTTTCAGAATGCTCATTATAAATAACATGTGTTATGCATAAAGAATTTTGCAGATTCGTCGTCACTAAAGAAAATAATGTGATAATCATGTACCAATAAAGAGGAAGAGCGTTGCTCTGTGAAGAGTCTTAAGGCATGCAACTATAGCACCAAACCAAACTCGCCTCTTTTGAGGGCAAGCCCGGGAAAATTTAAGTGGCTATACAAAATTAGAACCCTAAGTCATGAAGCAGAAACTGGCTTCGTCCAGTTTTGATCCAAAAGTATACGGGTGATTACTTTCTAATCTTGAGAGATGGTCATAGCGTCAAATTAATGGATCCAAAAGAATTGAGATATACACAGGTGGCTCGATCTTTTTAAAGCGTTAAAGGGTTATAATGGTTTAGTTGAAAAATAATAATTTGAAAAGGTATTAAAATTCTCGTGATTTTCTACTTCTTTTAGGGAGACTAAAATCTGCGTGATTTTATATTCCTGCTTGAGTTTAAAGTCTTCCTGACTTTCTACTCATTTGTCAGAAATTAAAGTCTAAGTGACTTTATACTCGTTTTGTAGATTAAAATCTTAGTGATATTCTACTCTTATTTATTATTCGGTTTGAAGATTAAAAACTTCACCGTTTATTAAATTTGATTGTGTCACATATTACTCGGTTTGAAAATTAAAAAATTCACTGTTTATTAGATCTAATTTTATCAGATGTTACTCGGTTTGAAGATTAAAACTTCAGAGTTCCTTAATTCTGAATGCGTCAGATTGATTTGAAGATTAAAAACTTCACCATTTATTAATTCTGGCTCTGTCGTGACACAACAACAGTTCTTGTGGTTGGCTCTACAACATAATAGGGGTAGCGAATATGAATCTCATTTGAAGAATATGTTTGGAATATGGAACTATTCACCAAACGACAGCCCCTTTGTCACCGCAATCTAATGGAATTGCGGAAAGAAAGAATAGAACATCAAAGGAGATAATGAATGCCTAGTTGATAAGTTCTGGTTTACCCAAAACTTGTGGGGGGAAGCTATGCTTATAGCTAACCGAATACTCAATCGAGTTCCCCATAGAAAAACGCAATCTATTCCGTATGGGAAAAAAATGGAAAAGAAGGAAACCCAACTTGATTTAATTTAAAGTGTGGTGGTGTTTGACAAAAGTGCAAGTTTCTAAACCCAAATGGGTAGAGATATGATAAAAAACTGTTGATTGTGTTTTCATAAGATATGTAACCAGTAATAAAACATATCGATTTCTGGTTCATAAATCAGAAAATCCCGACATTGATATTAATACAGTAATTGGATCAAATAATGCTGAATTCTTTAAGAATATTTATCCGTATAAAAGGGAATATGAGTCGTCTAGTGAAATATCTAAGCGACCTCGGTGTAACGACCCAGCCGGTCGTTTTGCGTATCAGGGTTCCGTTTCCTTAAATGAAACCTTCCATAGAGGCTATTCGTGCTTTATGACTCGCGGGAGTGGGTCCGAGATTTGGGAATGATTTGGATGGTTTAGGAACACTTGGTTCCTTAAGGCTGGCCTATTTGGCCAAGTTTGACTTCAGTCAACATTTTGATCAGACAACCTCGGAATCAAGTTCTGACAGCTCCAGTAGCTCCGTATGATGATTTCGGACTTGGGCATATGTTCAGCTCGAGTTTCTGATGACCTGGGAGTGTTTCGGCGCCCGAAATGGAAATCAGGATTTCCTTAAGTTTAGAATTTGGCATGGAACGGGACTTCATGCTATCGGGGTTCGAATAGAATTCCGGGACCAGCAATAGTTCCGAATAGTCATTTATGACTTTTCTGCATAATTTGGGGTCATTCCGAGTAGTATAGACCTGTCCGGCGTAAGGTAATTAATTCTAGAATTTCAAAGTTCTTAAGTTTGATTAATTTGGTTTTGGGGTTGAATTTTGAGTTCCGTGGTTGTTTTCCATGTTCCGGAAGTTCGAGCGAGTTCGTATCATGAATACAGACTTGTCGGTGCTTTTGGACGGGGTCCCGGGGGGCTCGGAGGTGTTTTAGACCCCCGGGAGCTAGGTTGGAAAAACCAAAAAATTTTCTGTCTGGTTTCCTTCTCTGCAATAGCAGAAGCAGGGATGCGATCGCAGAGAAGTAATTATGCTGGGCCATCCAATGTTCTCTGCGATCGCAGACTTCACTCCGCGATCGCATAAGGTCCCCTTCCCAACTCTCTGCGAATGCAGACTCACCCATGCGATCGCACAAGTCACCTACCTACCCGCCCCCTAACTGCCTGTTCCTCTCTGCGGTCGCAGACCTCACTCCTCCTATCGCATAAGCCTACCTCCCTACCCTCTGCGATCGCAGGCCCCATCTATGCGATCACATAGTGCTTCCTGGGGGCCAGGGTCATTTGTTCTCCGCGATCACACTGAAGGTTTTTCCTGGACAGTATTTAAATGTCCAATTACGGGATTCTTCTTCATTATTCAATACCCAACCTCCATTAGAGCTCCTCAAAGCTAGGAAAAATCTATCCAAGGTCAAGTCCTTCCAGGTTAGTATGATTTTCTCTCTAAATTCATGAATTTATTATGGAAATCTAACTAGTTATCTATTAAAGTATCAAAAATCATGAAATTTGGTAGACATTCCTAGGGCCTTGATAATTGGTGAATTATCTCTTTTTAGCCGTGAACTCCTAAATAAATTATGTAATTACGATCCCTGGGCTTCGAGTAATTCATTCCTTCGAGAATTTTCAAAATCCGAACGCGTTGGCCCGGGGTCGAAATTTCAAAAACCTTCAAGAATACTATATTTGGGATTTCCTGTTAATTCTTATTCTTGGAGCATAAATTGATTCGATTATGCTATGTTTGGCTAGTTGTGAGCTGTCGAGGGTAGTTTCAGAATTTCGGGCGCATATTTTTATCCGGTCCCTTCGTCCGAAGAGTGCTTTTATCGAGGTGAGTCTCCTTTCTAACCTTGTAAGAGTGAAATTGTCCCTCTGGGTAACCTTGTTTGCTATGTAATCTTGTTTGGGGGCTACGTACACACCGTGTGACGAGAGTCCGTACGTAGTGGCTATTACTGCTTCGTCCAGGTAGCTAGGGCACAACATGCTTATTTTTTTTTCCTGTTGTAGAATAGACATGACTTATATACTTGTGTGATTGGTATTGTTGTCTTTGAACGTTGTGATACTTGGCTTGATTTAAGTGTGATAAGAGAATCAAGGCAGAGTGATGATTGATTATATTATGGGATCGGGCCGTACGCCACGACAGAGTGATGATTGATTATATTATGGGATAGGGTCGTAAGCCACGTCGAGATTGAGACTACCAGGGTGGGATCGGGACGTACGCCTCGGCGAGATTGAGACTACCAGGGTGGGATCAGACCGTACGCCACGGCGAGATTGAGACTACCAGGGTGGGATCGGGCCGTACGCCACTGCGAGATTGAGACTACCATGGTGGGATCGGGTCGTACGCCACGGCGAGATTAAGACTACCAGGGTGGAATCGGGCCGTACGCCACGGCGGATATCAAACTTGTTTGATTTGAGATAGTTATTTGATGCCGGATATTGATGTACTTGATTATTTGTTTTACATGCCTACAGTTTTCTTTACATCCTGCTTACCTTACGATTGTTGGACCTTAGTGAGTATCAAGTCGAACTCTCGTCACTACTTCTTCGAGATTAGACGGGATACTCACTGGGTACATATTTATATATATGTACTCATGCTGCACTTTCTTTCCTTTTCTGTACTTGATTGTACAGGTCCGGAGGCTGGTCCATCTGATTTTCAGGCCAGTGCCAGATATTGATAGCGTGGTCATACTTCACGGTGAGCTGCTTTCCTGGCGACTTCCTAGCAGCACCCTGGAGTTTCTTTTGTTATGCTCTCTGTCTATTTCATTCAGATTGAGACCATGTATATGTTGTAGTCATTGTATATTCAGTAGTTTCCCGTGACACTCGTGACACTAGTTCCTGGCACACACGCGGTATATATTTTTGGGGTTTTGGGATGTATATCTATGTATATGTTTTATTTCAGCCTTGTATCTACTATGATTTTACCTCACTCAAGGCTAGTATATGTTAGTTGTAAACTGGTAATCATTGACTTGTTTGATCGAATGGTAAGGGTATCACTTAGTGAAAGTTATATCGGCTTGCCTAACCCCGCTGTTGGGCGCCATCGCGGCCTGAATTAGGATTTGGGTCGTGACACTCGGGAAGAAGCAAAAGAAAGTATACCTAATGAGGTGAAGATGTGGTAAACATCAAAGGAAAACTAATTCCATTGGATCATATTTATTGACATTCTTGTTAGAAAATGAGCTTCAAACTTTGAAATAAGTTATGTCTTCCTCGGAAAGAAGCAGTCAATAGTGAGATAGAATCCACATAAGTAATCATACTTGGGAATTAGTTGATCTTCCTCCGAAAAATAAACCTATGGATTCTAAGTGGATTTTCAAAAGGAAAATAAAAGCTGATGGTACTATTGACAAATATAAGGCAAGATTAGTTGTCAAAAGATTTATACAACGAGAAGGTCTTGATTATTTTGATATATACCCGCCGGTAACGAAGATTACATCTATTCGGATGTTAATAGCGTTAGCCGCTGTGTATGGCCTTGAAATCCATCAGATAGAAGTAAAGAAAACCTTCTTAAATGGAGATTTGGAGGAAGAAATTTATATGGAACAACCTGAAGAGTTCGTGGTTCCTGGAAAAAAAAAAGTGCGTCGACTTGTTACGTCACTTTACGGACTGAAGCAAGCACCAAAATAATGACATGCGAAATTTGACCAATTAATATTGTCATGTGGATGATATATGGATAACGAATAATAGAAAGGCACATGATATTTGATATGTGGGGGCGTTTAGCTTATGCATGACACAAGTGAATGTTAGACGTAATGTATAAATGATATAATTTTTGAACCCCACCAATCCTTAGTGGATATTGATATGATAGTCGGTGAATTCATTACTTGTTCAGTCTTAGTGATGAAACTACAAATTCGAAAGTTGTTTACGTGCTTTTCTAGAAATGATTTGTTCGTTCTTGAACGTTTATAATGGTTTAGCTCTTTTATGAAAGAGTGTCACCTGGAAGGCTGTGACTTTTCATAAAAAGTGTGTTTACATGTTTTGTATAAGCATGACCGTTCAAGAATAAATGTATTAATACGTTGTTCTATAATGAGGTGAACCAACAGATGAACATGACCAAAATCCATTGCAAGTTGGATTTGTTTCATGAATGAAGGTGCTATAATTTGTATATCATATAGAAGTATGAATAAATAGCTAACAAATGCTTGAAAATGGCGGAGTGATTGCGAAATGTGTTAGATATTAAAAGGTTGTGGCCACAACTGATGCCAATCATTCCATCTGTTGTTATAATATACTATTGCTACATTAAGTGTAGTCAATATTCTGATATGCAATAGAAAGTAGAGACGAATTAGTCTAGGACATTAAGAAGTTCAGATTGAACTGTCGTGACAAAGAAACGAGTGTTGAGATATCTGAAATATACTCCAAATTATGCTTTGCACTACAATAAGTATCACGCGATAATAGATGGTATAGTGATGCAAATCAAATCACTGGTTCAATCGATTCTAAATAGTCGGTGGAGGAGCGATGTCTTGGAAATCGTCCAAACAAATGTGCATTGACTGCTCTACAGTGGAGGCTGAGTTTATAGCCTTAGACAAGGTCGGTGAAGAAGTTGAATGGTTCCTAAATTTTCTTGAAGAAATTCCATCTTAGCCCAAAATATTGGCACCTATATGCATACATTGTGATGGTCAAGCGGCAATAAGAAGGGCTGGGAGCATTATGAATAACGAAAAATCTTGTCAAAAACGACAAAAATATAAAACCATTAGGCAACTACTCTCTAGGGAAATTATCATAATTGACTATGTGAAGTCAAGCGATAATGTTTCGGATCCATTTATAAAAGGCCTAACTAGAGAGGTAGTTGAAAGATCATCGAGGGAAATGAGACTATGACCAAGGACAAGTTATTGTGGCGGTAACTCTGCGTAGAAGACTGGAGATCCCAAGATCTAGGTTCAAGGAGCTCAAACAAAGTCATTAATGACGGTCCAACATTGTCAAATAAAATTTCTTTTTGGCCCATTCTCGTGATGAGACAATGTTCAGTACCAAGGATAAAACATTAAGGCTTTTTAATGGTTTCTAAGTTTGATACGGGGTATATCAAATAGTGTATCTACGGGATAACACGTTTAGGAATCACCTATGTAAGTGTGAAGAGTAATCCGTTTCAAGGAGAACTCTGTAAGGCCAGTTCTCTACGCACTTATGAACCAGGTGGTGTTCATGTCAGAAACGAACACAACAATGAGAACTAAAGACGGTTAAGGGTTGATTGTGTGACTTATGGTTGTCTAGGCATATACCAAAGTTCGACGGTTCAAAGATACCAAATCTACCGATTGACCGAGTATATCCGACTTAAGCACACTACGAAAAGTTCAAAGAGAAATCTACTTATCCAGATGCGATTAATCCTTAATTGCGAATCACACAGTATTTTCATGCATGTTTTTCCACATATGTCCATTCCCCATTCATGTGGGGGATTGTTGCATTTTTATTAAGGGGTGTGAATGAGAAATGGAAGAAGTACCTCTTGGATTACACCTCTTCATCTCACACTTTCATTGTCTATAAATTTAGAGGCTTGGCCTCATTTTTCAAATATGGAGAATCCGAAAATTTCTTCCCTCTTTTCTACATTGTTGCATTATTTTCTAAATAAATATAAATGTCAAGTGTGATTTGCTACGTTTGTTGAGTTCGCTGAAGTTTTGTGATTTGTATTGCCGCTATCACAGAATAGTTATTATGTTCTATCCTGGGAGGAATTAATCCATAACATTGGGAAACAATGACGGGATTAAATTTCTTAAGGACACTATGAATTCAGTGGGCTCGAAATTATTTTACGACGTTTTTTTATTTCTCTATTTTTCTGATTTTGAACACAGTAATACCAACATAAGAAAGAATGAAGGGTTTTTTTTAATTTGTGGTCTAAAATAATACAAGATATTTGTGTAGCTATAAATCATCTCAATATAGGTAAGGAAAATGTTTTTCTTAAACGGACAAAAGATAAAATAAATTCATTCTTTTTGAAACATAGAAAATAATAAAATTCAAAGAAGTTGGGGAAACTTACCCTTAACAACGAAAACAATTAGAACCGTTGACTATCCTTAATTAATTGACGACTTTTAAAAATAAATGGCCGCTTCTTCGTGATAAGAACTTGGGTATATAAGGTTCTTTATGCATATTGGGTTAACCCTATTTGACTTAATCATGTGTCAAGTTTTTGATGATTTTCTAGATAATAAAGGAGATGATTTGTACTGAGACATGTATAATTATATTTTTATATGTAATGATAGTTAGTTGTACAGTTAGGGGAGTTAGTTAGTGGTCCAGCTTAGCCAGCTCAACATTAGTTGTAGTTTTTGGTATAGTACATGTATATACTTTATCCTACAGTGAGAAAAGAAGGTGAGCTTTAACTTTCCCAATTCCTATTTCTCTCTTATGTATTTCTCTCTCAGAACTCTCTAGAAGGACTTCAATGAAGCTCCAGATCGAGCTTCAATCCTAGTTCTAACATGGTATCAGAGTAAGGTTGCTCAAGCTCGACTATCTGCAATCGTCCCTCTGAATTTCGGAACCTCTAGTCACATGACCTTCAATATATCTTTACTAACCAATGTTGTAACCTTATCATATCCCTTATTAGTAGTTCTTCCAAACGAATATAAGATAAAAGTAACACAAATTGGAAGTGTGACATTGTTTCCCAAGATCATTTTGCACAAAGTCATGTATATACCTTCCTTCAAATATAACATTATATCAATTCATTCATTAACCAGTTCAACCCCTCATATCATTGTTGCATTCACTGATAATATTTGTCTTCTGCAGGCCCCTTCAAGGAAAAGGCCTCTGAAAATTGTTAAAGCCAGTGATGGCCTATATCTTCTATGCCCTAGTTGTCTCAGGAACAACCATTCAGAATCAATAGTAAATAGTTCAATTGCTAGTTCTGTTTCTTCGACTTGATGCACACACGATTCACACTGTTTTCATCATTCCATTGTAAATGGCTCATTGTCTAGGGATAGTTGCACTTCTCATTCAGTTGTAAATACATGTTCTCCAAATAATAAAGTGCAATCCCCCATTGTAAATAGTATCAACCCTTCTATCTCTTCAAGTGATGATAAAAATGTGTTGTGGCATTCTAACATCAATCCTTGTATAATTATATTTTATACGTAATGATAGTTAGTTGTATAGTTAGATGAGTTAGTTAGTGGGCCAGCTCAACATTAGTTGTAGTTTCCGGTATTTTACATGTATATACTTTGTACTATAGTGAGAAAAGAAGGTGATCTTTCACTTTCCCAATTCATATTTCTCTCTTATGTCTTTCTCTCTCAGAACTATCTAGAAGGACTCCATTGAAGCTCCAGATCGAGCTTCAAGCTCATCTTCAATCCCAGTTCTAACAATTTGCATGTTGGGTCTTTAATAGTTCAAGTTTATCAAATCATGCCACTTTTCCAATATAGAGCCTGTTTGGATTAATTGATGGTAATAGGTGATAGACATGAAGTGCTGGAAAATATTTTTAAGCGTTGAAATTGATTTTTTCAATAAGTATTTACATGTTTGGATAGACGTGTTGAAGCTGATAATAAACATATACTTATATTTGGTAGAAAAGTGTTGATAAATTGTTCTTTTGTTAAAAAGACTAAAATTTCCTTAAATTTTTTACAAAAGATTTTGAATTAAAAGGTTTCTTAGTAGAGAAAATGATAAACAATGAATGTGGAATAAAGAGAAAATCAGAAAATTTCTTTGTAAATTAGAAAATAGTATTAAGGATAAACTGGTAAAAGTCTTGGTGAAACTAAAAGCGTTTATAAGCTGAAAGGCGGAAAAGCCGAAAAGCCATATGTTGGGGGCTGAAAAGCCATATATTGCTTATGACTGATTTTACCTTATAAGCACTTTCAATCTTTACGAGACGCGTAAGAAAACAAAAGGTACTTATAAGCCA
Source organism: Nicotiana rustica (assembly GCA_005239535.1). Lineage (NCBI taxonomy): Eukaryota > Viridiplantae > Streptophyta > Magnoliopsida > Solanales > Solanaceae > Nicotiana > Nicotiana rustica. The sequence continues at coordinate 5,792 of ML446595.1, read as the reverse complement.
GTTTAACGAAGCTTAGCCAAGCACCCTCATAGTATTTATTTTTCCAGCTGAACCTGCGCCCGATTAACTACTTCACTTCAAGACAGGGAGATATACAGAGAGATTGAATCGAAGTATTGAAAGAGACTCATAGATATCCATTGTCACCGTGTCAGCGCCATTTAAAGAAATCACAGAAGTTGGAACTCTCGTTGTTTAGATTGACTGTTAATTGACTGACCCTTGGTTTATGAGAAAAGGACAATCACAAGCAATAGTTGATAAAGGATAAAAAGACTATTACAAAAAGAGTTTAAGCTCTTTACACGATTAGACCACCAGTAAAATCGCAGAGGCGGAGCTAGAATTTCAAGCTTATGAGTTAAGAATTCTAATCGTTTTAAGTTATAGGGTTCGAAATTAATAATTTATACATATTCAATGAATATTTTAAGACAAATATAAGGTTCGAACCAAAGCTACTGGGTTCGGCCGAACCAGCTGTCTACACTCTCTGCCCCTGCAAAATCACAATCTACAAGAATAAATGCTGGCAGTCCAGGGGTGGCAACGGAAGGGTCGGGTCAGATATGAGACGGTAGAAAATGGATAATGAAAAACGGATAAATTATCCGATCCGATCCATATCTAATACGAATAAAAACGGGTTAACTAGTGGATAATATGGGCAACCATATATGTAACCATATTATCCATAACTTCTTGAATATGATCACTTTTGAGAGAAATCTTAATCTCTCAAACTTGAGTAACCCCAATTTAAAGTTTACAAATATAGAAATTAAACCATTAATTATTCATTGATTATCCATTTTAAAAATAGATAATATGATTCTTATTCATATTCATATTTGAACCGTTTTTAAAAAGTTTATTATACAGACACGCCTAAAAAACGCCTTTGAAAACTTGACATTGCATTGGTTTCTCGACTTAATATTTGTATCAGTAATAAGTTGTTCTCAATGAATTTGTGTTTGTACTTTGTATTTTTAGAATAGAAATGACAGCCGTAGAACAACTGGCTTTTAGGAGACATCTCTCAAATCCACTCACCAAAAATATCCGATTCGTCCTTCTCTCTCCTTCAGACCCAATCTTTTGTAGTTTCGCAATTTGCCTGTTTTCCAACACATTTCCTTCTTCCCAAAACAACTATGCAATTCCAACAACTCTGCACAAAAAATAAAACACCGTCCCATCACCACCGTAACCGGCGCGGTGGCCGGCGAATCATCCACCACCAATCACCACAACCATATCTATGAGAAAGCTCCAATCCTACCCCCTCTTTGTTTCTAATGGATCTTCCGCGACTTCCTCACCTTTTCCATTAATATCATCTTCTTCAATATTCTCATCCCCTTCCCATTTCCCTTCTAATTTCAATTATTCCTCATTAACAAATTCCTCCTCAATTCCGACTAACCTTTTTCCCTCTGCTCCCGTTGCAGACAGCGCCTTTGACTTTGCCACCATTTGTTTTATTTCCGGTCTTCTCCTTCTTTCTCTCCTTTCCTTTTCCTTCATCTTCCACCTCCGCCTTAAATCCCGTCAATATACCCATCTACAAAACTTCAACTCTCTCTGGACCGTCCGTTTACTCCTCGTCTTCTTCGCTTTTCTTTGGTCCGTCAACGAAGTTTCCCGCTTACATTTTATCCCCCGGAAATACATTCACCCTTTCTTATTACCATCACTAACCCAATATCAACAAGCTAATTTGTGTAAAGTTCACGTTGTTCTCTCTTTAGGTTTATTCGAACCTGGATTTCTTATCACTCTTCTTTTCTTAGTGTACGCGTCCGTTAAAAAACAAAGCCCAAGTGGGATTTGGGCTGTAATCATCGTCTGGCCCGTCTGCTTACCCATTTTGGTGGCACAAATCCTCTTTGTCTTCTTTTCCCCGTTGCAGGAGCATATACCGAACTACATGCATTCTAGTTCTTTCGTTTCCACCGATATTTCTGGAAATAAGACGGTGCTCTGTACTTACCCTTTGTACAGTGGCATATTATTTGGGGGATTTGTCATTGCTTATTTGTTAGCTTTCTTATTTTCGTGTTGGAGGGTTATAGCTTTTGTTATTAATAGAAAAATTCAGGAAAGGGTGAATTTACTGGCGATCTCTTTTATGATCGCGTTGCCGGTGCAGATTCTGTGCTTGATATTGCTGCCAATTTGGCCAGCGGAAGATCCTATACACGGTGTTGCAGTGCTGGTGATGTTCTTAGCTGTTGCGTGGTGCGTGGCCGTTGGGGAGGTTACTTTGGTAATTAAGCCAATTGCTGATGCATTTGCCGCCGGTATAGCGGTGACGTTAGGACGGCCGAACGGCGACGGAGGAAGGGTTGAAGAACGGAGTCAATAGGAATTAGCATAGGCCGTGATGGCCGGAGAAAGACATCATAGTCCTTTACCTCTATTCAACTGAGGGCGTGATAGTTATAGTCTTTTATTTATGTTTTATTCATCTAATTTTTAGAAACTATTTTACCATAAAATTAGCAGTTGTTTATAGTTTCAGTGTATTCAAAAAGGAAACAAAACGTATTATACTGAATGTTTCTATGGTCATATTTTCCTTTCCATTTATTATAGTAACTGCTCCAACTTTGCACGATTATTATTCTGCTCTTCGTATCATTTATGACTTCTTAAAATACTTATTTTACCCTCTACAATTTTTATCTCTTAATTTTATTCTTTAATGGTCGAGTTATTTTAGAGATTGATACATATATACGGCTATCACTGTAATACTATAACGTATATATATATAGAGAGAGAAAGAGAAAGAGAGAGAAGTCGAGACGTTTTGTTTTTAATATTCAATGATGCATCTGAATAGGTTATAAGTTGATGAATCAATTTACAAGTGTATAAATCCCTAAAATAACCCGACCATGTGTTGCTAGGAACACAGGGTCGGGTTATTTTACGGATTGATACATATATACAGTTATCAATGTAATACTACAACGTGTGTGTATATATATATAGACACACACACAGACACTTCACTGTAATACTATAACGTATATATAACTTGTTATAGTATATGTTAGTGTGTATATAT
>ML446594.1:0-15204 GCA_005239535.1 Nicotiana rustica | reverse complement strand
GCTAGGGGTAGTCGAGAGTTCTTCCCTCTTTGTACCGGGTAGTCTGATAGAGTTTTGTTTAGGTTTGTTAGCGGTCTATGTTGTTTTCACATTATTTTTTTTTGCATAGTTTTGTGTTATTGTCCTTTCACTTATTCGTTGTTGTTATTTTCTTTCTGGCATCTTTTGTTGTTACATGCGTTTTCTCTTGTCTCTTTTATGATATTATTGTCCCTCCTATTAAGTAGAGAGTCTCCCGGAAACAACCTCTCTACCCTTTTCGGGGTAGGGGTATGGTCTATTACTCTACTCTCCCCAGACCCCACTAGTGATATTTTACTAGGTATGTTGTTGTTGTTGTTGTTGGGTGTCTTTTGAACCTACAAAGATGAAAGTTTTGGTGTGTTAGTTATAATCTTGTGATCATAAGTATTTTATTATAGGAGATAATAATATGTCATGTTGTTGTATTAGACCTTACATAATTTGTAGATGATGTTCTTGGTATTTGGTGTATCGTCATATTACAAACTTTATTAACAACAATTTGGGTGTAAGTACATAAAAATGACAAATAAGTGGCTATCAAGCTCGAGTATTAGTCGAAAACATCAACACCACATAACACTACATGGTGCTAAGATCAAAAGCCAGTTAAATAGGATAAAAATTGAGCTTTTTAATCCAGTTGACAAGCTTTCACTTCAAAACCCATCTACACACCTCTTGAACAATTTGCTTTATGATGATGCAAAAGCCATTCTTTGTATTTTAGAATACCTTTTAATTCTTCTAGCGCCAAACATAATACACCACAACAGTCATAGCCATTCTAAACACTTTAGCCCCGTAAGATTTTTCTTTAACACATTCCTCGTAAGACTAGTTCCGACATCAAAATAATTATACTAAACATCTTGGGCATCTAATCTAGACCATGGAAATTTTACCAATTTTTCACGTGAACTTTCTTTTCTTCACTCGCAGACTTAACATAATTGATGAAGGATAGCGATTGTCACGACCCAAAATCCAACTAGTCGTGATTGCGCCTAACCTGATCCGCTAGGTAAGCCAATCAACAATATCCAATTTTAATAAGACTTATTAAGAGAAGAAATGATAATACAACTAATTAATACAAGATTTTTTCCAAGGATAGGTAGTACAAATCATGAGCTTCTAAGATTGAAATTTAGAAAGCTTGTATGAAATAATACATCATTTGTTCGAAATGTACATAAACAGATTCTTAATAATCTAAGGTTACCATGAACAAGAGGCAGCTACCACCGGAATGCAGGTACATATTCAAATCCAGCTCCTATCAAACACAACAACATCAGCAGCCAACATCTACACGTAAGGTGCAGAAGTGTAGTATGAGTACAATCGATCCCTTGTACTCAATAAGTAACAAACCTAATGTCACGACCCAAATTCCCAACCTTAGGGATCGTGATGGCGCCTAACACCACACTTGCTAGGCAAGCCAATGTTAGAATTAGATTAACGACCTTGCATTATTTATTCATTTAGACATAATAAAATAATCTAAAGTAAACTGAATCTATTGATTTCCGATGAATAATTTTCAGAGATAAAATAATGAACAATTAAATAAAACGAATCACGAACTAATTTTATAAATAATTCTAAGACTACCCCAGGGTCTGGTGTCACAATTCACGAACTACTAAAGAATACTACAAATAATGAGCTGAAAGAAATAATGTAACTGTTCCAAATATAATAAAACAACGTTATGAAAATAGGAGAAGACTCTGGGGATCTGCGAACGCCGACAGATATACCTCGAGTCTCCGAATAAACGAGTATCCGATCTAAATATCTCTACTACTGGTCGGTACCTGGATCTGCACAAAAGAGTGCAGAGTGTAGTATTAGTACAACCGACCCCATGTACTGAGTAAGTGTCGAGCCTAACCTTGATGAAGTAGTAACGAGGCTACGGCGGGGCATTAACAACATATAACCTGTGACAATAATATATACAATAACACAATAAAACAATTCTACACGAACAAAAAAAATATAACTGAGACAATGAATATAAAGCAAGAAGGAAATCTAAGCAAACAATTAAGTACTGCAACAAAAATAAAATAACTCATCCGCCTTTTCCAGGCTTCAGCTATAACCAACTCTCAAATAAGTTCCAAGTTTCCAAACTTTAACTTTAAATAAAAATAGTGCCAAAAATATTAAAAATAGTAAAAATAAGATAGTAAGTTTTCAAATCTTTATTTTTTCTTTGAAAATCAGTAAAAATATGATGTCCTCCCTTATCGCTCCTTGTTGCGGCGTGCAACCCGCTCCCACATGTCCACCCTTATTGCTCCTCCCTAAATATATCACCCTTATTGCTCTTGTTGCAGCGTGCAACCCGATCCCACCTGTCTACCCTTATCACTCCTTGTTGCGGCACGCAACCCGCTCCCACCAGACATACCATATCAATTTATTACTAAATTTCACAATTCAGGCCAAGCCTTTCACAATACTTTTATTTCCACAGTTTCAAACAGAAAACCATATAGCTTATAAGCTTTAACCAATATCATTTCAGAATAAAACCAACCAGAATATATGTAAATATCATAACGCTGTCAACCCAACTCAGTCTTTATATATCATGATAGAATCAAGAGAACAACAACACTTTTAACACACTTACAACAACAATTGCAAATAAATCAATGAAACCCAATAACCACGTGAACCTCAACAATTACGAAATAGTTAAACTGCATTTCTCACAACTTTCTCAATATTATCAAAAACAAAACCAACAAGAATGTGTGTGTGTGTCTATATATATATATATATATATACATATGTATATGTATATATATGTATATGTATATATATCGTAAAAACAATGTCAAACCGCTCAACCGTTTTGTACTACAAGGGAACCATCTAAATAACCAATACTCTTTTCAAAATAACCACCACAATATTTAACAACAAATAACATGGCCAAGTAGTCATAGAAACAATAATGAACATAGAACAATTAAGACAAGAATCAACTAAGTTGGAAACGGGAAAGGGATCATGCTTAACAGGCAATTTGGTGGTGCATAGATACTCATCACATCACCTATACACCACACACATGCATTTCACATAGCAAACAAGTGGGGATTCCTATTCCCTCAAGTCAAAGTTAGATCAAACACTTACCTCAATTTCGCAGGCCACTCACAACTCAATTATAACTTTCCTTTAGAATCTTGCTCTAATTTGCTCGAATCTAATCATAATTAACTCAATATCATTAATTAATGCTAAAGGAACTAACTTTATTGAAAATTATAATTTTTCCTAAGTTTTCTATAAAAAGAAGTGAAAACTCGACCCTAGGTCCGCTTGGTCTAAACTCGGGGTTCGGACCAAATTACGTTTACCCATTCACCCACGAACTCAAATATACCATTAGTTTTGAAAACCGACCTCAATTTGAGGTAAAGATTCGATTGTTACAAAATTCTCTAATTCTACAAAACCCCTCAATTTTTACCATGAAAATTCTTAGTTTTTGATTTAAAAGTGATGAAAAACAATGGGTAATTGAAAGATTAAAGTTTAGAATTGATCACCTATGACTTGGGGATGATATTTTGTGAAGAAATTCGTTCCTAGGGCTGTGGGGTTCGAAAATTTGAAGAAAAAGAAGTGTGCCCGTTTTATATATATTTTTCTGCCAACTATTATGTCTCGTTTCTCATGCCAAACGATCCCGAAACTCGAATTTTATGTCTCCAATGGATTCCTTGTGAAATTCTAGTCAAGTTAGGCTTTTGAATCACTCAATTTGACCTTATAATGAAGGAGATATGTAGATTTTAATATTTGCAAATAGTGCAGATTTTTAATACGTCGTCGATGGCAATTTCGTAATTAGCCTGAAAAATCTGGCAACCTTAGTAAAATGACCGTAAAATCCTCATACGATGTCCAAATTCGATTATTCTTTTTGCTACGGGTCCGTAATTACGATACGGATCTAATACTTCATTCAAAACAGAAATTGGACTTCATTTGTTCAATATGATATCATTTATGCTTGAATAAACGACGTCGAAACATAAGAAAGAACGAGCGCAACACAACCCAAACCTATTTGAAACTCACCCGAGCCCTCGGGGCTCTAAACCAAACATGCTTGCAAGTATAAAAGCATCATACGGATTTTCTCGTGCGATCAAATCATGAAAACAACATGTAAAACTATGAATTAAACATCAAAACTCATTATTTTCTCAAGAATACTTAAAGTTCACTATTTATCAACCGGACGTCCGAATCACGTCAAATAAATTCCGATTCTCACCAAATTTCGCAGATAAGGCTTAAATATCATAACAAACCTGTATCGAGCTCCGGAACAAAATTACGGGCCCGATACAAACGGTTTCAAATGTTAATTCATTTCTTTATTTCATTAATAATTCAACAAAACAATTTCTTTCAAAAATTGATTTCTAAGGCTTAGGACCTCAGAATACGATTCCGGGCATACGATCAAGTCCTATATTTTACTGTGGACCTACCGGGATCATCAAAACACATATATGAGTTTGTTTACTCAAAATGTTGACTCAACTCTCAAGTCGACTAAAATCAAATTTTTAATTCTAAAAATTATTATTTCTTATCTTTTCACATAAAAGATTTCCGGTTTCACGCCCGGACTGCGCACGCAAATTGAGATAGTTAAAATTTATCTTTTTATGGCTAATAAGCCTAGAGTCTAAATTCATAAAATGACCCTTTGGGCCATCACACCTAACATTGGCTGAAAATAGTGACGAGCTAGAACAAAGGTCGGGTCCCACACTAATAGCCAACAACAATTCATACAGCGTAAGACAAGTAATAAAGGAAGTAATTCATAGATGAAATGCTCAGCTTAATCATAGTTTCCCGAAAAATAGTTCCGCCTTCCAAGTATCTCCGTGAAAACCTAGATCCTTTACCGAAATCGTCGAATAATACGAGTAAGTTTGAAAACAGTAATTCTTCCCAAAAATCCTGGCAACAATAAATAAGTTCCATTTTTCTTTCAAGATAGCCAGTGTAACATATATCACTATGCCCATATGTCAATATGTGTGAGAAGTCATGAAAGACGTGATACCCTACATCATGAGGAAAATACATCTCTATGCATGTATGTCAAGTGTACATATTAAATGTAATGCAACTCAGTGATAAAGCCATATGCATACTCTCAGGGTATCAATTCACTCAGTCTTCCCATTCACTCAGTCCTCCCAGTCACTCAGGCATCGCAACCAATCAGTCCTTACAGTCACTCAATCCTCCCAATCACTCAGCACTCGCACTCAGTAGGTACATGCGCTCACTAGGGGAGTGTACAGACTCCGAAGGGGCTCCTTCAACCTAAGCGCTATATCAAGCCAATCATGACATAAAATCAATGAAACATGTTGCGGCGTGCAACCCGATCCCATAAATATCATCACAATCAGGCCTCGACCTCACTCAGTCATCAATCTCTCCAGTCTCTTGGGCTCTCAATGTCATGAAATATCAACCCAAATATAACAAGGTGATGTACCGATAAATAGTAATAGAGACTGAGTTATGATATGCATATGAATGCGTATGACTGAGTATGTAATACAATGAAAGCAGATAGCTCACGCGCAATAACAGAAATGACCTCAGTGGGTCCCAACAGGATAAATATGTAGCCCAGATATGGATTCTAGCATGAATCACAGCTCAATAGCTAAAGTACGTAGAAATTACATGGTTACAAGTAAGATCAAGTAATTACACAGTACCACAAAAATAATGGAGTCACAATTTACATTGTGCACTCTCACACGCCCGTCACCTAGCGTGTGCATCACCTCAATACTAATCACATAACACATAATTCGGGGTTTCATACCCACAACACAAATTTTAGAAATGTTACTTACCTCAAAAAAGCCAAATTTAAATACCGAGCAAGCCAGACAATGCTCCAAAAATGCCATCTCGTGTACCGACCTCCGAACGGCTCAAAACTAGCCAAAAGCAACTTGAATACATCAAATAATTACAAAGGAAACAAACCCATTCAATAAATATTGAATCTTTAATTAAAAGCCCAAAATTGGCCAAAAATTCCAACCTGGACCCGCACCTGGGGACCCGACAAACTCACAAAATCCGGCAACCCATTCAGTTACGTGTCCATCCATATTAGTTTCACTCAAATCCGACTCAAAATCGATGTTCAAAACTCAAAAATTTGCGTTATGAAACTTTAGGCTAAACCCCCCAACTTCCTCTTTAAAATGCATCAATCAATTGCCAAAATGAAGATAGATTCATGAAATACAACCAAAACCGAGTAGAAAACACTTACCCCAATCCACATGGTGAAAATTGCTTCAAGAATCACCTCAATCTGAGCTCCATTGCTCCAAATATGTAAAATTGATCGAAACCCCCGAAATAAACTACTTTGTACTTCTGCCCAGGCATCCTCTTACGCAAACGCGGAAAATCCATCTAGTTCACGATGAACAAAACCACACAACACAAAATGACTCTACGCGTTCGCAGCATAGTCCTTGCGAACGTGATGCACAACAGGACCAACCCTTCGCGAACGCGACTGCTACTTCACGAACGCAAATACATTTCCTCCATCTCCTCAAATTCAGCTCTATGCGAACGCGATGACCCATCGCGAACGGGGAACCCAATCAGCTTACCATTCACGAACGCGTTCCTTATACCGCGTCCACGAAGAACAAATTCGTAGCAGACCAAATTACACTTCGTGGGCGCGGCTGGACCTTCGCGATTGCAAAGAACACCAAAAACATCAGGTACAACAGAAACCAACAATAACAAAATGGTCCAAAATAGTTCGAAACCCGTACGAAACTCACCCGAGCCTCTCGGGACCCCGTCCAAACATACGAACAAGTCCCATAACATAATACGGACCTACTCGATGCCTCAAATAACGCATAACAACATCAAAATGACGAATCACACCTCAAATCGAGCTTAATGAACTTTGAACTTTTCAACTTCCATAACCCGTGCCGAAACATAGCAAACCAACCCGGAATGAACCCAAATTTTGCGCACAAGTCCCAGATGACATAACGAAGCTATTACAATTCCTGAAATCACAATCTGAGTCCGATATCAAAAAGTCAACTTCCGGTCAAACTTATGAACATTCCAAACCTTCAAATTTTCAATTTGCCAATTTGTGCCTAAACCTTCTAGAAACATCCAAATGCAAATCCGGGCGTATGCCCTAGTCCAAAATCACCATCCGGACCTATCGAAACCATCAAAACTTTGTTCCGGGGTCAAATTCAAGAAAAGTCACAATTGGTCACTCTTTCAACGTAAAGCTTCAACAATGAAATTCATTCTTCCAATTCTATTTCGAATAACCTGAAAACTAAAACCGACGATTCACATAAGTCATAATACATCATACGGAGCTACTCATACCCACAAACTATTGAGCGAAGTGCAAATGCTCAAAACGATCGGTCGGGTCGTTACATTCTCCCCACTTAAACATACCTTCGTCCTTGAACGTGCCCATAGTTGTTCTTAAGCCACCAAATCCCTGTGTAACCTTACGATGCACATACCCGGGGGTGATCCCACATCACACTATCCTATATAGGCCCGACAACACAACATACTAAAGATCATTAATTCAACCTTAGCCCGTAAACCTTAGAATCCAATTTCCAACATCTGGAATCTCTAATACGACCCGCATCTTCACACTTTATAAGCCTGAACATGATGTATGAAGCCATAACCATAACCTTAGATGTAACCACATGATATACGACATAACTCCAATACTCATAGCAAAATCTTCAATCACAGTATCTGCCCAAAACAACCCAATTTTGAAAAAAAACTCATGTCGAACAAAACCTCGCTCTAAAACCTTCGTACACTTCCGATGATGAAAGAAACACGCGAAAACTCATAACCATTCATCAGATCAACATGTCATGAAGCTCCCTCTCCTTCAACAAAATCTATAGCCAATTTCTAAGCCGACTTCCGATGTTATCCTTCCAAATATACCGCAATTAAATCTGATAGCGACCATCCTAGATCCGACGACTTTATCTTATCAAATGCCAACTACTCTACTGACATAAAACACCAATACTACCCAGAGCCACAAACTGTGCAATCCATGCACCCATATGCACTAATTCAAATGTACTCAAACAAGGAAAATGACTCAAACGAGAGAACCATCCCGCAAGTTCAACAAGTACCGCCACAACACAATGCTAAAAGCCCCCCACACACCGTAGAACCATAACACACGAATCTAACACAAAAATTCGTATCTCAACATAACTCCGCTGCAATGCATAACCCCATCCAAACACTGGTATGTATGAAATACCTCAGCCACTATACTCAAAATCGATAACCACGCGCAATTCGACATCAAGTACCCCAAGTGCATGACCGTAACAACGGAGGAACCAATAACACAATACCACAGACCAAAAAGAACATCACCCAATGCGCAATCAGTCGTGCATCAACCAAATACCCGTCTCACTCAAATTTTGCTATAAGGCCCCAACAGATCGCACTATGTGTGTATATAACCAACAAATCACAACCCCTTGTAACATAGAAGAGTAACTCATAGAACATATTAGAACGCAAATAAGCTCAACATTAAACCGAATGGCACCTCTCTCAACTGTAGCAGTACAGAGTCAACCAATCCAACCCGGTGTAGAAAACACATCCTCATTGGCCCACCAACGGGCCTGGAATCAACTCCGGTCATCCACAAGTAGATAATTACCCTCTGAAGGTCCATAATGACTAAATCATAACATATATTATCATCTGGCTAGCTTTGGCCACACCCTCGCAATCCACACCCACCAACAATCTACTTCTAAAAATTCCCGGTCTCCAACTCCATAGAACATACGAATCACCATATCTGATCCCGACTCCACTGCCCGAATGTCTAACACCTCTCTCATACACGATCACCCCATGAGGAATACCTCTATAATTCTTCCGTTCCACATAGCAAAATCTGAATATCAATAATAGATCGACCCGGCGAGCACCGCAATACCAATGAAGCATCCGTAAGTCAAAACACAATGCGCCTTCTAAAATGGCACCCTTCTCAAGCAATACCAAGTAGTAATAGCATTCACCTAGTCGTCTGAAATCGTCCATGCTGCCTAAAAATTTATGCCCTTCCCTTCAAAACTGACTCGTGACCTTGCACCTGCGATTCTCATTCCCACACAACACATTACATCTATCATGCCATCAAATGAAAAGTACGAGAGTCTCATAATCAACTATGAGTCACCGGCAGACTACATTCTGAATTAGCCAAGAACCTTCCATTAGATCTCATCCAGGAGAAAATCACAATACGTAACATGTTCCTCACACAAGTAGGAAATATACACCTCAAAGTGTGGTAAAAAAACATTGAGAACACTTTGAAACCCATCTGCACATGGCCAAGTAATCAAAACTGAATATCTCTAACTCCTTCAAGCCACACAAGTCGCCAAAATCCAAGAGCATTGTCACAAAACACCTGTAGATACTCACCACATCATAAGTACCCAAAAAACCCAATCATATCCATTACTATGTTGATCCAACCCACTACCAAGTTGTTTTATTTCTCTGAGTTCCCTCCAAATTGCCTTCAATTAATACTTGTCCTTGCTAGAACACCAAGATCCTTAACCGAAACTCACCCCACGAGCTCTAGCATAAAACCACACCGAAGGCCCATAAGCCGTTGAATTCTCTCTCAAGCATCCCAAAAGTACCACAACCAAGATACCCACTCTGAAGAGACCTTATGCGAACCCAAAATTGTTTCCTTCACCTCCTTGATACTGAAGTGTAGAATCCATAAGGATATGGAAATACCGTGAGTCTCGACACTATCTAATACAAATATCAGATCCTATCCATACACCAATACAAAATTCTGAATTGCTACATATAAATCTTGAATCCATTAGAACCATTCTCGAGAGTATTCCATTTTGCTTAAATCTTAATTGCACCCCCCAAATGGGCCAAACGACTTGTGCCCCATTAGCACGACGACACCCAAAGAAGTAATCCCCACCTTAAGGCAACCAAGAAAATTCGTACTCCATGCACACTACATCCATTATGAATAACCACTTAATCATTCCATGAATTCCCATATACCCATAGAGTGTGATACAACCTGTATCCAAAAATTCCCTTACTCAAGTCATCCACAATCTCAACCTCTGCAAGTCATAACTAATTCACCCACATACCTCAAACCGAAACCAATAAAACACATAATCGTGCAATCAACTCATCGATAGCATACTCCCCCACTTGGCTCAAAGCCATGGAATAAAACATCTGATAACTTAAAATAACCATACCCCATTACTACCACAATACCACAGTGAGATTCAACTAAATACTTCATAAGCTTATGGAATACAAACATCTAATACCTCAAATCATCTGCAACTCTCGCATTCATCCTCACGAAGGTCCGGTCAACTATTACAACCTATCCAAACTAAAATTTCACAAATATAACCCACTATAGATAAGAAATCCTCCACACAACATCATAAAAATCACACTTCCGTAGATCACCTCGCAGGTTATAACCCACCTGCTTAGCCTCAACTATCATCTCTTTATACCCTTTCACAGCCACAATTACTACACAATCACTTAATCTTCCTGGGTCTAAACTCACCAACAAGGCATGGGAACCTAATTTGTTGCACTGTTAAACAACATGAAATACCGTCCAATGCACTCATAACTCGAGACTATACGTAAGTCAAGACAAATTCAAACACCCAATAGTTCTTTCTACATCTCAAGCAAACTGTTCTCATCACATTCAAATCATATGAACACATCTCGCAGTCGCATCATACTCATCACGTAGCCATCCATTCACTCATCGAGTCACGAATTTCACTCATAGGGACACTACTAGAAGTATAAGTCAAAAAACACGCGCTCACACAACCGAAATTCCCGTGCTCAAGCTACAGTCAAAACCCGGACTCAAGTCCTCCAAACTGGCCCATCACCAGCACACCGAAATCATATCTCAGGATTTATCCATGGAATCACAAGTTGTCGATGCCACTCACATGCGCATACGTATGCGTGGAAGGAATTCAAAGAGTTACACTTCAAGTTGAATTAATGACGCACGATAAGGAAAGAAAGATGGGAAGGTTATCCCAAATGCCCAGTAGCCTGTCGAAGATAGGTATGGACGTCATCATACGGATTCGCAAGAGTCAACTAGACACTTGCTCATGACTTATAGAACCTATGAACCTAGAGATCATATACCAACTGGTCACGACCCAAAATCCAACTAGTCGTGATAGCACCTAACCTGGCCCGCTAGTTAAACCAATTAACAATATCCAATTTAATAAGACTTATTAAGAGAAAAAATGATAATACAACTAATGAATACAAGAATTTTTCCAAGGACTGATAGTATAAATCATGAACTTCTAAGATTGGAATTTACAAAATTGGTATGAAATAATACATCATATATTCGAAATGTACATAAACAGATTCTTAATAACCTACGGCTACATGAACAAGAAGCTGCTACCACCAGAATGCAGGTACATATTCACATCCAGCTCCCATCGAACACAGCAACACCAACCGCCAACATTTACACACAAGGTGCAAAAGTGTGGTATGAGTACAACCAACCTCATTTACTCAATAAGTAACAACCTTACCCTTAGGTTGAAAGTAGTGACGAGCTAGAACAAAGGTCGGGTGCAACACCAATAGCCAACAACAATTCATAACCACGTAAGGAAAGTAAAAAAAGAAGTAATTCAGAGATGAAATACTCAACTTATTCAATAGTTTCCCAAAAAATATTTCCGTCTTCCAAGTATCTCAGTGAAAACCCAAATCCCTTACCAAAATTGTCGTAAAATATGAGTAAGTATGAAAACAGTAATTCTTCGCAAAAATCCTTTCAACAATAAATAAGATGTTCCTTTTTTTCTTTCTGTATATCCAANGTAAGTTTTTAAGAAACAGTAATATTTCCCAAAAATCCTTTCAAAAATAGATAAGATGTTTCATTTTTTCTTTCTAGAAAGCAAGTGTAACATATATTACTATGCCCATATGTCAATATGTGTGAGAAGTCATGAATGACGTGATACCGTACATCATGAGGAAAATACATCTCTATGCATGTATGTCAATTGTACATATCAAGTGTGATGCAACTCACAAATAATACCATACCCATACTCTCAAAGTATCAATTCACTCAGTCCTCCAAATCACCCAGTCCTCCCATTCACTTAGTCCTCCCAATCACTCAGTCCTCATAGTCACTCAATCCTCTCAATCAATCGGCACTCGGCACTCGCACTTAGTAGGTACATGCGCTCACTGGGGTGTGTATAGACTCCGTAGGGGCTCCTTCAACCCAAGCACTATATCAAGTTAATCATGGCATAAAATTAATGAAACGTGTTGCAGCGTGCAACCCAATCCCATAAATACCCTTACAATCAGGCCATCGACCTCACTCAATCATCAATCTCTCTAGTCTCTCGGGCTCTAGATGTCACGAAATATTAGCCCAAAAATAACGAGGTGATGCATAGATAAATAGTAATAGAGATTGAGATATGATATGCATATGAATGCGTATGACTGAGTATGTAATGCAATGAAAGCAGATAGCTCATGCTCAACATCATAAATGACCTCAGTGGGTCCCAACATGAAAATCATGTAGCCTAGACATGACATGGATCATAGCATGGATCAAGACCAATAGCTAAAGTACGTAGAAATTACATGGTCGTAGGTAAGATCAAGTAATTACACAGTACCATAGAAATAACGGAGTCACAATTCAAAAAGTGCACACCCACACGCCCGTCACTCGCATGTGCGTCACCTTAATACCAATCATATAACACATAATTCGCGGTTTCATGCCCTCATCACCAAGTTTAGAAGTGTTATTTACCTCAAAAATTCAAAACTCCAATACCGAGCAAGGCAAGTGATGATCTAAAAATGCCATCTCCCGCGTACCGACTTCTGAATGGCTCAAAACTAGCCAAAAACAACTCATATACATCAAATAATGCCAAAGAAAACAAACCCGGTCGATAAAGGCCGAATCTTTAATCAAAAGTCCAAAATCGTCCAAAACATCCAACCCGGGCCCGCACCTCGAAACTCGACAAAACTCACAAAATCCGTCAACCCATTCAATTGCGAGTCCAACCATACCAGATTCACTAAAATACGACTCCAAATCGATGTTCAAAACTCAAAAATTTGCTTTATGAAACTTTAGGCTAAAACCCCAATTTGCTCTTTAAAATCCATCAATCAATTGCCAAAATGAAGATAGATTCATGAAATACAATCAAAATCGAGTAGAGAACACTATCGCTTCAAGAATCATCTCAATCCTAGCTCCGTAGCTCCAAAAATGTAAAAATGACTGAAACCCCCGAAATAGAGCGCGTTCGCGGTCAACAAAATCACATAGCACAAAAAAACTCAATGTGTTCGCGACATAGTCCTCGCGAACGTGATGCATATCAGGCTCAACCCTTCGTGAACACTGTTGCTACTTCACGAACGTGAAGTCATCTCCTCCAGCTCCTCAACTTCAACTCTATGCAAATGCGAAAACCCATCGCAAACGCGGAACCCGATCAACTTACCATTTGCGAATGTGTTCCTTATATCGCGTCCGCGAAGAACAAATTCGCAGCAGACGAAATTACACTTCGTGATCACGGCTGGACCTTCGCGACCGCGAAGAACACCAGAAGCATAAGGTACAGCAGAAACCAACAATAATAACATGGTCTAATATAGTCAAGAACCCGCCCGAAACTCACCCGAGCCCCTCGGGACCCCGTCCAAACATACCAACAAGTCCCATAACATATAACGGATCTACTTGAGGCCTCAAATCACACACAACAACATCGAAATGATGAATCACACCTCAAATCGAGCTTAATGAACTTTGAACTTTTCCAACTTCCATAACTCGTGCCGTAACATAGCAAATCAACCCGGAATGAACCCAAATTTTGCACACAAGTCCCAAATGACATAACGAAGCTATTCTAGTTCCCAAAACCACAATACAAATCCGATATTAAAAAGTCAACTTCGGTCAAACTTATGAACTTTCCAAATCCTCAAATTTCCAATTTTCGCCAATTTGTGCTGAAGCCTTCTAGCAACATCCAAATACAAATCTGGACATATGCTCTAGTCCAAAATCACCATCCGGCGGAACCATTAAAACTCTGTTCCGAGGTCAAATTCATAAAAGTGGAACTTTGTCAACTCTTCCAACTTAAAGTTTCAACAATGAAATTCATTCTTCCAAATCGATTCTGAATAATCTGAAAATAAAAATCGACGATTCACATAAGTCATAATATATCATACGGAGCTACTCATACCCGCAGACTATTGAGCGAAGTGCAAATGCTCAAAACGACTTATTGGGTCATTACAGCGATTCGCTACAATTTAAATGTATTAATGTAACAATAACTTCAAAGCAAATAAAAAGTTAGTAACCTACAAAGAGACATACTCTAAGTGATTGACATTTTAAACAGATTAAAAATTTAAAAAGCCAAAAAAAAAAAAATCATTAAGATGTTGAAATTCAAATATTATGAGGCTACTTGATTATGTGCAACTGGTTGCTATTAGATTTGTAGAAAATGCACATTTGTATTAGTAGAAGTACAAATTAATAACTTATAACTATTAAAAGTACAAAACAACCAAAAGAATTCGAAAACAAGACTATAAATTTCTTTACAAGAATAGTCGAAAATATCAAGCTCGAATGATAAATATATTTAAGATAAGCAATATAATAAACGTGTCCAACTGAAAATAGAGAGATTATTGATTTTTCATATCCATATCTGGATAGACTTCTAGCAGCATCAACCTTTGATTATATTGGATATTAGATGAACAATGAGTGACATGTTAAAAGATATTATGCAAATTAAGAATGACACTTCTGTTGGGATTTTAAGTAATTAATGATATATTAATGCTTAAAATGGGTGAATGGGAAAT
>ML446592.1:198000-210525 GCA_005239535.1 Nicotiana rustica | reverse complement strand
TTTTTTTTCTTCTATTTAAACATAGGAGCAAATCTTATATTCTAAGAATGTGAATATTGTTGTTGTTTTTAATTTTCTTAAATAAAACCTATTAAGAGTAAGATAAAAATTTAAAATATTAAGATTAGACCTAGAATTAATATTTACAGCAAAATAGTATAGAATTTGGGTGTGGTCAAAAATTAGTTGTTCACAATCGCAGTGGAGCTGGATCATGGGGATATAGAGGTAGCTTTTCAGCGTTCGCAGCATCTCTGCTTTCCCTTCCTGTTGTATTTAGCTTTGATTTTGAGATTTGTATCATAATACTTTATTTTGGCTTATTTCACTAGATGTTCATGACTTGTTGGCTCCGGGTTTTGGGGATGGCAGTACTGTAGATGAAATTTTCCTATTATATTAAGAATTTCCTGTATATTGTTATGAATTGCTTGAAAATTAAATGGGATTTTCAAAAGGAAATGTGAACACGCGGTAGTCGGCTAGCCTAGTTCAATGATAGGCGCCATCACAGCCGGTTACGATTTGGGGTCATGACAGTTTGGTATCAGAGTCCTAGGTTACATAGGACTCGACGGTCATGAGCAGGTTTAGTAGAGTCTTGCAGATCGGTACGGAGACGTCTGTACTTATCTTCGAGAGGTTTCCAAACTTTTAGGAAACATTCTATCTTTCTTGAACTCTTTCGTGTTGATATATTGATTCTTGATATCTGAACTTACGTTGTTTCATTCTCTCACAGATGGTGAGGACACGCCATACCGATCAGAGTGACCAGTCACCGGCTAGACCAGTGAGAGGTCGAGGTCGTGGTAGAGGTAGGGGGCCAGCCAGCGCAGCAACTGGGGCACTACCTCAGGATCCCCCTATTAATCATGATCAGGTTCCCGCCGATGGTGTCCAAGCGAAACAGGCTCAGGAACCAGCAGTGCCTATGGTTATTCCGGGTCTTCAGGAGGCCCTGTCTCAGATATTGTCAGTATGCACCGGTTTGGCTCAGGTCGTTTCCATGTCTTCTTCTACCACCACAGCTCGGGCTCCAGCTACCCGGGCACCTGAGCAGGCTGCACAGGGTATTCAGGCACCGGGAGCAGCCCCAGCTCAGCCAGCTGCTCCGATTGAGGATTTTGTGGTCCCTGCTATGCATGAGGACGAGCAGCAAAGGTTAGAGAGGTTCAACAGACTCCAGCCTCCGACTTTCAGCGATACAGAGGGCAAGGATGCCCAGGGATTTCTAGATAGGTGCCTAAGGATACTGCGCACCACGGGTATTATGGAGACCAGTGGGGTCTCATTTGTTATCTTTTTGGAGAAGTATGTTCCTCAATCCCATAGAGAGGAGCAACGTAGGCAGTTTGAGAAGCTGCGCCAGAGAGAGTTATCAGTCACTAAGTACGAAATGAGATTTTTCCAGTTGGCTAGGCATGCTTCTGAGATTATCCCTAGTGGTAGGGAGAGGGTGAGGAGGTTCGTAGATGGTCTTTCTTATCAGCTTCAGTTGTTTATGACTCGAGAGGGAGTATAAGGTGCTTCATTCGAGTAGCTTGTTGACATAGCTCTAGATATTAGGTTTGTTCATCGCCAGGAGCGGGGAGAGAGGAAGGCTAAGAGGCCTCGTGGTTCGGGCAGTTTCAGTGGTGCTCCCTTCAGGGGACAGGCTCCGCTGGGTAGGGGTCGTCCATTCAGGCCTCCTCAGTCAGTCCAGCTTATAGTTGTGCATCTTCGAGGCAGGGTCCCCGTGGTTTTCAGTCAGGCAATACTTCATTTGGTGCCCTCCCAGCTCAGAGTTCAGGTCGAGCACCTCCAGTTCAGGGTTAATCTATTTAGGAGTCTTCCAGTGGCCGTGCATGTGCTAGGGGTTTCTATCAGTCCCCGCCTCCAGTTCCAAGTAGTTGTTTTGAGTGCGGAGAGTTCAGGCACGGGTGAAGGCAGTGTCCCCACCGTTCCGGTGGATCTTCTCAGCAGAAGGGCCAGCCCTCGACTTCAGCTCCAGTCACTTCACCACTCGCCCGAGCAACCAGGGGTGGTGGTCAGTCAGCTAGAGGCCGCCCTAGAGGGGGAGGTCGAGTAGGGGGAGGTCATGCTCGTATGTATGCATTTCCAGCCAGGCCGTATGCTATGGCCTCATATGCCGTGATTACAGGTATTGTTTCAGTCTATTTTCGTGATGCCTTGGCTTTATTTGACCCTGGTTCCACATATTCCTATGTTTCCTCATATTTTTCTGATTTTTTGGATGTGCCCCGTGAGTCTCTGGTCACCTATGTTCATGCGTCGACTCCGGTGGGCGATACTGTTGTTGAGGACTGCGTGTATCGGTCATGCATGATATTTATTGGGGGTTTGGAGACCCGAGATGACTTACTGTTACTCAACATGGTCGATTTTGAGGTGATATTGGTCATGGATTGGTTATCTCTGTGCCATGTTGTTCTTGATTGTCACGCTAAGACCGTGACCTTAGCTATGCCAGGGTGTCCGAGGGTTGAGTGGAGAGGTTCTTCCGAGTATATGCCTAGTAGGGTGATTTCCTACGTGAAGGCTCGACGCATGGTTAAAAAGGGGTGTTTATATTATTTGGCCTTTGTGAGGGATGTCGATGGTGAGACTCCCGCTATTGATTCAGCTCCTATGGTCCGTGATTTTTTGGATGTGTGTCCTGCAGACCTACCAGGCATGCCACCTGACAGGGATATTGATTTTGGTATTGACTTGGTGCCAGGCACTCAGCCTATTTCTATTCCACCATATCGTATGGCACCAATAGAGCTAAAGGAATTGAAGGAGCAGCTTTAGGAGCTACTGGATAAAGGGTTCATTCGGCCTAGTGTGTCACCTTGGGGTGCACCGGTGTTGTTTGTTAATAAGAATGATGGGTCCATGCGTATGTGTATTAATTATTGGCAGTTGAATAGGGTTACAATGAAGAACCGCTATTCCTTGTCCCGTATTGATGATTTGTTTGACTAGCTTCAGAGAGCCAGAGTATTTTCCAAGATTGATTTGAGATCTGGGTACCATCAGTTGAGGATTCGGGATTCTGATATCCCGAAGACTGCTTTCAGGGCCAGATATGGTCATTATGAGTTCTTGGTTATGTCGTTTGGGGTGACCAATGCCCTAGCTGCATTCATGCAATTGATGAATAACGTGTTTCAACCTTATCTTGATTCCTTTGTCATTGTGTTCATTGATGACATCCTGGTTTATTCTCGTAGCCAGGAACAGCATGCCCAGCATTTGAGAGTTGTGTTATGGAGATTGAAGGAAGAGAAGCATTATGCGAAATTCTCCAAGTGTGAGTTTTGGTTGGGATCGGTAGCTTTCTTAGGGCACGTGGTGTCCAGTAAGGGGATTCAGGTTGATCTAAAGAAGATAGAGGCGGTGTAGAGTTGGCCCAAAATGTCCTCAACTACAGATATTAAGAGTTTCCTTGGTTTGGCGGGATATTACTGTCGCTTTGTGGAGGGATTCTCTTCGATAGCTTCGCCTTTGACCAGATTGACCCAAAAGGGTGCTCTATTCAGATGGTCTGATGAGTGTGAGGAGAGCTTTCAGAAGCTCAAATTAGCATTGACTATAACTCCAGTACTAGTTTTGCCTGCTGGTTCAGGTTCTTACAAAGTTTATTGTGATGCTTCAAGAGTTGGCTTGGGAGCGGTATTGATGCAGGACGGTAGGGTGACTTCCTATGCGTCCAGACAGTTGAAGGTGCACGAGAAGAATTATCAGGGGCATTATCTGTATGGAGTGCAGTGTGAGATTTTCACTGATCATCACAGTTTGCAGTATCTGCAGAGGTAGAAGGACTTGAATTTGCATCAGAGGAGATGGTTAGAGCTCCTCAAGGATTATGACCTCACTCTCTTATATCATCCGGGGAAGGCCAATGTAGTGGCCGATGCCTTGAGTCGCAGAGCAGAGAGTTTGGAGAGTTTAGCTTACCTTCCAGTAGCAGAGCAACCATTAGCTCTTGATGTTCAGGCCTTAGCAGATCATTTGGTGAGATTGGATCTATCAGAACCCCGCAGGTGTTGGCTTGTGTAGCCTCCAGGTCTTCTCTTTACGATCAGATTAGAGCATGCCAGTATGATGATCCATATTTGCTTGTTCTTCAGGACAAGGTATGTCGCGATGATGCCAGAGATGTGGTTATTGGTGATGATGGGGTCATGAGGATGCATGGACGGATTTTTGTTCCCAATGTAGATGGACTTCGAGATTTGATTCTCGCAAAGGCTCATAGTTCGCAGTATTCCATCCATCCGGGTGCCACAAAGATGTATCAGGATTTGAGGCAGCATTATTGTTGGAGGAGAATGAAGAAGGATGTTGTGGATTTTGTGGCTCGGTGTCACAACTGTCAGCAAGTCAAGTATGAGCACCAGAGGCTGGGCGGATTGCTTCAGAGGTTTGATATTACGGAGTGGAAGTGGGAGCGAATCGCCATGGACTTCGCAGTTGGACTCCCACGGACTTCGAGGAGGTTTGATGCTATATGGTTTATTGTGGATCAACTGATTAAGTTCGCGCACATCATTCCTGTTGGTACTACGTATTCATCGGTGAGGTTAGCTATGATTTATATCAGGGAGATTGTCCGTTTGCATGAGGTTCCAATTTATATCATTTCCTACAGAGGCATTTAGTTCATGTCCTAGTTTTGGAGAGCCATGCAGAGAAAGTTGGGTACTCAGGTTGAGTTGAGCACAGCGTTTCATCCTCAGACCGACGGGCAGTCGGAGCGTACCATTCATATTTTGGAGGATATGTTGCGTGCTTGTGTGATTGACTTTGGTGGTTCATGGGATCAGTTTCTGCCACTAGCGGAGTTTGTATATAATAACAGCCATCATTCGAGTATTCAGATGGCTCCGTGTGAGGCCTTGTATGGTAGGAGGTGTAGATCTCTGGTTGGTTGGTTTGAGCCGGGCGAGGCTAGGCTATTGGGCACAGACTTGGTTCAGGATGCTGTGAGTAAGGCAAAGTTGATTCAGGAGTAGCTTCGCACGACATAGTCTAGGCAGAAGAGTTATGCGGATCAGAAGGTCCGAGATGTTTCTTTCATGGTTGGGGATAAGGTGTTGCTGAAGGTATCACCCATGAAGGGTGTTATGAGATTCGGGAAGAGAGGAAAGCTGAGTCCCAGGTTCATTGGACCATTTGAGGTACTTCAGAGGGTTGGGGATGTGGCCTATATGCTTGCCGTGCCTCCCAGTTTTATCGATTATTCATCCAGTATTCCATGTTTCGATGCTCCGGAAATATGTTAGTGACCCTTCCCATGTTTTGGACTTCACCACGGTTCATCTCGAGGGTGATATGTCATATGAGGTAGAGCCAGTGGCTATTTTGGGTCATCATGTCAGGAAGCTGAGGTCTAAGGATATAGCTTCAGTGAAGGTTTAGTGGAAAGGACATCCGGTGAAGGATGTCACATGGGAGACCGAGCAGGAGATGCAGGACAGATATCCTCACTTATTCGAGGCTCCAGGTATGTTTCTAGACCCGTTCGAGGATGAATGTTTGTTTAAGAGGAGGAGGATGTAAGGACCTGACCGGTCGTTCCGTGACATTTACCCCAATTCCCCTATTTCTGCATTTGTTATGTATCGCTATCTTGTTTTTGATGTGTTGGATCAGTTGGTTTGGGTCTGGAGAAGTTATGGTGAGAGTTTAGGCATTTAGCCTTTTAAAGTAGCCTAATAGTTGAGAAAGTCAACTGAGAGTTGACTTATTGATTAAAGACCTCAGAATGCGGATTTTATGGCTCGAATAGCTTCGTTAGGTGATTTGGGACTTAAGAGTGTGTTCGGAATATTTTTGTGATGTCCGGAGTAGAATTAGGCTTGAATCGGCGAAAGTTAGTTTATGGCGATTTCCGGTCGGCATTGGAAAATAGGCTATCGAGGTCGGAATGGAATTCCAGAAGTTGGAATGGTTTCGTAATGTCATTTTAGATATGTTCAAAAAATTTCAGGTTAATTAGAGGTGTTTTGGTTGGTTTCGGCGTAGTTGGAGAATTTTAGGGTTTCAAAGTTCTTAGGCTTGAATTTGATGAAAATTTGGTGTTTTTGTGTTGTTTTTGGTGTTTCGAGGGCTCGACTAAGTTGGAATAATGCTACGGGGTGTGTTGGTATGTTTGGTTGGGCCCCCGAGGGGCTCGGGATTGATTTCGGATGGTTGGCTGGAAGTTGGAGTGATCTTTGGAAATCTAATATGCTGGTTTTCTGGTGTTTTCGCACCTGCGAAAGGGGAGTCGCAGGTGCGGTTGCGCAGGAGCGGAGAGAAAGGCCGCAAGTGTGAGTTTTTCCTGTGTAGGGAATGGTCCGCAGGTGCGAGAGGTTTGTCGCACCTGCGATGTCGTTGGTGCGGAAGGTGCATCGCACCTGCGAAGACGCAAGTGCGGAAAATGGTTACAAGAGCGAGAATTTGGCCAGTTAATTGAGTCCCGCAAGTGCGAACCCTGGGACCGCAGGTGCGGGTCCGCAGGTGCGGCCAGTTGTCCGTAGGTGCGGTAATGACTGTGCAGAACAGTATAAAAAGGACCCCTCCGCGAAATTTATTAGTTTTCATCAACTTGCATGCGGAAGGAGTCCATTGAAGGTGGTTTTGAGAGAGAATTTTAAAGTTCTTCAGCAAAGGTAAGTTCTTTGGTTGTTAGTCCCGTTCCTATGCTATTTTGTTAAGATTAGGCTTGAAAATTTAAGGATTTGGGTAGGATAAAGTTGGAAAAATTGGAGGAAAGAATTGGGATTTCTTTTGAGGTTTTGGAATGACAACTGTGGTCCGATTTTGGTGTTCTTGGTGTGAGCATGTTATTTTTCACCTACTAAATACTCCTACAAAATTAGATAAGTAGTTTAATCTTATGGATTTTGTTGAATTTTTAGTAACTAATTGTGAATTGTTTTGCATATTCATAATTCGTCTTCTTAAAATTATTTAAAATTTCATAATTTGGCGCACCATTATTATCAAGGAATTATAAACTCATTATTTGTGACTAATTGAATTGAATAACAAAACGAATAATGATTATTTGAGGTGATGTAGTTTTGATAACTAATTACTAGAAATTAATCATTTTTATTCGATAAATCATAGATTTAATTAGGAATATAACATTGGTCGTTTTATTCTTGATTAATCTGTAAATAGATAAGGTTTAAATTAATTACTACATTTTTGGATTAAATTAGATTTGAACTTAATTAGATGAATTAGTTTAATTAATTAAGAGAGCCAATTTCGGACCTGGGCTTGAAACTACACAGGCCTAAACCTAACTCTACACTACCCAAACGTACCCAGCCCAATTACCGCATAACACGGACGGCCCCCTACAGTATCCAAACGACCCCGTTTAATTTAATTGGTTGATCCTGGCCATTGATCGAAATAGATCAGACGGCTAGGAACTCCACCCCCTTTAGTATATAACTGTCCTAACAACCCGCCCTACCCTCATTTCATCAAAAACCTAACCCCCATCAAACCCTAGACGCCTCCCCTCCCCTTCGTCTCTCTCTCTTCTGCCTCGACCAAACCCTAGAGGCCTTAGGTTTCCGCCACTGGAACTCGCCTAATGGTGGTGGACCATCTCCAAACCACCAAAACCTTTCACCCTACAACCCTCTCCTCACCCTTAACCCCATCCCACCATTAGTTTCCCCAAAATCCCATCAAAACTCAACCGATTTCAAATCTAAAAATATGAAAAACCTAAAATGCTACAATGGCGGAGTTTCTCCAATTAACCCAAAATTCGCACCATACGGCCCTAACCCTTTCCTCAATCACCTCCCACCATCGATTTCCCCAAAACCTTCCAAAATTGTCAAATTTCGGATCTAGGAATCCAGAAACCCTAGCTTCCCCTTCTGGCAGATCTGATGCCCTTCAATGGTTTCTACCTACATAGATCGATATCTTTCGTTGAGGGATACTGGTTCATGTGGGTTAAAGTCATTTTCAAACCCTCCGAAATCCGGCCAAGGTACGGCAACCGTCCATTTTCCGGCCAAACCCCTTTTATGGGTATCTCCTCTTCTTTTTATTATTTCTATTTGCTATTGAAGCATGAAAGCATATCAATTATTGTAGTCCTATTTTTGTTTAGGTTTAGTCTTTTCTCTCATTTTCTTAATATTCTGTATCTAATTGTTTTGTTACTATTAGGTTTAGATTCTGTTTCCTTTTCATTATTTTTCCATGTTTGTTTGTTGTGCATTTCTATGATGAATCCGTCCTTCCGTAGTGAGTTTTCTTTTGACGACCGTGATTCCTTGCCCTAGTTTGTTCATTGTGATTGACTTTGTTCAAGAAACTGTTAGATTTTGCTGTTACTGTTTATGCAGGATCATTTGTTGATTAACTACTTCGTAGTTTATTTGAGCATTATTATATTTAGATTAGTTAATTAATGGCATGATTAATTAGGAAATTAGTTAATCCAGAACCAGTGTATGGTCATAGATTAACTTAGTTTAGTCCTAACCTCAAGATTAACCTAATTAATGGTAGCTTATAAAAACCACTTGTTTAGTTGGTTAACATAGGTTAATAACCTCCCAAACAACTAACTAAATCCTAAAACATGCCCAGGATAACTAGTTAGGATAGCCAAAACAAATTAGTTAACCTGAGCTTAATGACTGATCAAGTTCCTGATTTTAGGTAATCAAGTTAAGTTAATTTAATTAATCAGTTTACTTAATCTAAGGAGTTGAATTGATTGACCTCCTTCATTTAATTAGTATGAAAAGCTATCTTTAGGCATTTAATCAATTAACTTCTAATTAGTTGACCTAACCTTGATCAAAGAACAACTAGTAGTCACCTAAGGGACCTAACTAGTGTTAGTTAACTAGAGTTCAATAATAACCCAAGTGAGCTTAACCTTGATTACCCAATGGTAAATTCAGGGACTCTAAGGGGTACATTAGCTAACTCAGTTTAGGAAATCATATTTGCAAGGGTAAACATGTCTTTTAATGAGTAAGAAAGTTCTATAATAGGGCAGATGTCCCAAACATAGGGTTGACAGCTGCCCTATGTACTTTTTCAGCTTTGGATAGGGAATATTCAAAAGAATATCCCATTCCAAATATCCTANCCAAAAAAATGCCCCTTTTTTTAGGAGGGGGGGGGGGGGGGGGGTACACTTTTTTGGACACTCTCTGAGTTGCTGAAATACAGAATACTTCTCATTCAACAAAAAAGTTATTATTAGAAAAGAAAATTTTGATTTCTTTTAGAGGAATTGGTTCTCAGTTCCTTTGGGGTTTTTTTCTTTTTTGGAGTCTGATTGTTGAGAGTCCTAAGTATTTTCTACTCAAGATTTATGGGTTTGGTTATTGCTGAGTACTAGTGCTCTCTGGTTTTCTGTTGTTGTTGTTGTTGCTGCTGATTTCTCTTCTTTCTTGCTGCTTGTTGTTCATACTTGACTTTTATTTGGTCAAGTATCTTGTTGGTCTTTCTTTCTCTTTAAAGGTATGTAACAGTGAACTTTATACAAAACTTTTGAATTCAGACCTTGTTTTAAACTTGTTGGTTCATGTTTATTTTCTTCAAGAATATGTGAATCTGAATCTTCTCCTCCTCCCTTCTTAATGTAGAAACTGAAGTAAGATTATCATTATCTGAGTGTTTGCATGAAACCCTTGGAATCTGCTTGGTTATGTGCTGAGTTTCTGTTAATAAGCTTAACGTTTGATAGCTAGGTTATAATTTCATATGTGTTTAGCATGATAGAAAGATAAATTGCACTAGGGTAGATGAATTTGACCTTTCAATGGTCAGATTCACCCCACAATAGTGCACAAAGCAGTAGTATAGATGGCTGGAATTCACCCTAAAAAAGGTACAAAGTATGTAGTTAAAATGGCATTAGAGTTGAGGAATCTGAACCTTTGAATGGTCAGCTTCATCCTTTAAAATGCCTAAATAAGCAGGCCTCTATATGGTTTGGAATTATGTTAATTTAGCACTAGGGTAGATGAATCGGACTATGTAATAGTCAAATTCACCCCATCGATGGTGCATAAACAGTAGTTTAGCTTTGCTGAAAATCATCCTTCAAAGGATATAAATGGGTAATGAGAAGAAGCTTTAGGAAAGTGAATCTGAAGTCACAAAATAGTCGGATTCACTCCTCAAAATGCCCATAGTAGTCAAAGTATTTGAATAAATGCTTGCTAAAACTTGTTGCATAACACAAAAATGACTGTTAAGAGTCTAAACAAACTGATATTAATGGATTTGAATCTAACCATTTCTATGGTTAGATTCAGTCCACAAAGAGGAATGAACATATTTTGTTCTCCTATTGCATCATTAAGGTTGAATCTAACTTCCTTTTATGGCTAGATTCATCTCACAAATGCCCAAAGATCCATCGTTAATACTGTCCAAGTACTCAAACTTTGGACTTATAATTTTAGATTAACACTGAAAATGCAGGTTCATGTCTTTGAAGGTCATGTTGCTGGCTTGCACGAGAGCAACAACTAGTTTTGTTTTCCCTTCTTTATTTTTTCCTATTAGTAAAATCGGCATTATTATGGTTTAGGAGTAATGTAATAGCATATCTACAGTCTTCTATATACATTTCACCTTTTCAGTTGTAAATATGGACTGAACTATATAAAATTTATGGTCAGTTGTATTTTTCTTAAATTTGAAACATTTATTACTATAATAGTCATGGGCCAGACCTGCTAAGGTCACCCGATCTGGGCCAGACTCGTGAACATGGCTCAATTGAGCCTGATAGTGTCTGAATTTCAGGCTATGGGGCCTGGAATGTTAGACCCATTAACTGTGTTAAACAATCTGTAACCAGTCCTTTTCTCTTGTGTTGTCAATTAGCATGAAGAGTATTTCATTTACGAAATCCACTGTAAATTTCTCACTACTGAACACAAATGGGTTTTAAATCGATTATCAAAAGATAGAATCTAAAATTCGGGTTTTTCTTAGACTATCCGCTCTAAATAAAAGCAACCATGGCTTAATTCGATTTTTAAGGTTGTTCTGTCACAAAATTTAAGACAAAGTTCCATGTTGGATCCATGAGCTATTTATAAATGCTCTTGTTTAGTATAGAGGAGTAGATCAAACGGTAAATAAAATCTTGTACATGTAACATTATATTCACAATTCAAATTTGCCTTATTTATTACCATATAGATGCGAGTTGTGTTAGCATGTTTGTTCTTTACTGTTTAGCTATGTGATTTCGAATCATGTCCAAATGAACTAACTAGGATGGCCTGAAGTGATAAGATTGGGCTAAAACAGGGCCATAGCCCAAAACATGTTACCTTTAGGATTTCGAATATCATTTTAGGTAATCCTTAGGTAGAACGAATACCTTTACTTTGGAAACTTGACAAAAATTGATCATTACCCAAAAATTACAATAAACTACACTCGGGGGTGGCAACTCATGCCCCCGACCCCTAACTTTAAATAACTAATAAAAATACACATAGAAATCCAGGGTGCATTTCATGTGATATTTTTTCCATGTTCCCAAAAATCAACAAGTGTACGCCATCGTAACTTGTCCAAGATAAATCCATAAATGTCCTAGTCGATCTTAAAACTAAAACTCTCTTTCGAAAAATAGAAAAGCTCGAACATCGCCACAAATGGGTATTATAAAATCGTCACGACCATAGTCTTGACTACGTAATCTACACGAGGGTGCGACAACTCATGTCCCCGTCTTCAACTTCAAACTATAATAAAAATCACATGTTGTAATTGCGAGTGCATTTCATGTGGCGTAGTTATTATGTGTCCAAAAACAAATAAGTGCACGACATCGTGACTTATTTCAAGAAAAATCCATAAATCTTAAAAGCGGTTTTAAAAAGTGAAAAAAGGTTAAAAAGCACAATAGGTTTAAAATATGTAAATAATTAGATAATTAGGCCAAATATTAATAGTTAAGCGACCGTGCTATAACCACAGAATTCGAGAGTGCCTAGCACCTTCTCCTGGGTTAACAGAATTCTTTATCCGGATTTCTAGTTCGCAGACAATTTAAAATAGAGTCAAAATTTCCTCGATTTGGGATTTAAAAATAAAAAGGTGTCCCGGAACACCGTAAAAATCTGGTTGGCGACTCTGAAATTAAAAAAAATAAATCCTAGATCCGAATAATGTCACTTAAATTGGAAAAACTCCCTTATCCAACCTCACAGGGTGAAAAAGGAGGTGTGACAGCTCTGGCGACTCTGCTGGGGAGGTCGAATCCATAATCTCTGGTTCAGGGTTCAAGAATTCGAGCTTAGAATAACTGTTATATTTGGTTTTCATAATGACCTTATTTTTACATGTTTAAACATGACGTGCTAATTGCCATATTTACCGCTTTGATATTTATCTAAATTGGATATAAACTATGCCGAAACCCCTCTTCTCTATGAGTCTTCTAAATCATCTGGGAAGTGTGCACTTCGTGTGACTTCTTTTCTGCTAGAGTCATATCCAAATTTTAGAACGAGGTACGGA
>ML446592.1:144845-192317 GCA_005239535.1 Nicotiana rustica | reverse complement strand
GAATAGAGCTCCACCTCCGAGAAACAACCATCTTCCCCCAGCTCCATATAATCCACGCCCTCCCAAAAACTACCCGTACAACACCTACCCCTGTGAACCACCAAGGAAACCCAACTTCACTCATATCGAGGAGTCATATTCAAGGCTCTTCCCAAAATTAGTACAGATGTGGCTTCTACAACCCGTACCTTCGACCAGGCAAAACCCAACATCAGCATCATACAAGGCGGGAACCAATTCTGCCTACAATTACAGAGCAGGAGGGCATGACAAAAAGGAGTGTTGGACCCTCAAAAGGCCGTAGAAATCCTTATAGAACAAAAGAAAGTGGTGTTAAGAGACGAAGAAGCTCCCAATGTGACGAACAATCCACTGCCCACTCACAATCATGGGCCCATCATTGGCATGATTTGCGAGGACCATGATTTCGATCCAGCTCTAAAGGCCATCATCGCCATCGCAGATGTGGAAAGAAAGCCCAAGGCGGCACCCAAACCAGTTAAGGAGATGAAGAGGAGTAACCCCGTCCCCCAGGTCACGGAGAAGGATGAGACTGAAACAAATAGGGGACCCTCTAAAGACGTTGTCCTTTACATCCCCAAGGCACCCAGGAAGGAACAAAGTGTGTTGAGCCCTCCCAGAAGGTTACAGTTCAACAAGGAAATAATGAACGGCCCAAAAATGTACGTGCTAAAAGGGAGGTATGTGGCGCGGGGGCAATAACTTCACCAAGGGTGAATGAGCCCGTGGTGATTAGCCGCGAGTCGCAAACTCCCATGAAGAATACTACTACCGTCCCCTGGAATTACCACAGGACGGTGGTAATGTACAAAGGGAAAGAAATTACTAGGGAAACAGGCGATATAAACTCATCAGAGAAATACCTCGACCTGGAAGAACTTAACAAAAGCAAGCTGAAACGCTTTCCGCCTAAAAGGCCGATCAGTGCCGAAGAGGTAGATGAATTCTTCAAGAATATGAAAAACTCTGAATACGCCATAATTTAGGAGCTCAGAAAGTCCCCACTCAGGTCTCACTTCTATCCTTGCTTGTAAATTCAAACGAACATCAGAAAATCCTGGTCCAAACCCTTAACGAAGCATACGTTCCGGCCAACACCACAGTTGAGCAAATGGAAAGAATGGCAGAACGATTTTTTGAAGTCAACCGGATCTCATTTATCAAGAATGACTTTCCCCCGAAAGAGGCTTCCCAGAACAAAGCTCTCCACCTAATTGTTAAATGTGAAGGTTACTACGTGAAAAGGGTTATGATGGACGACGGATCTGGGGTTGATATTTGCCCTCTATCGACCCTACAAAGATTGGAGACCAGGACTGAGAGAATCAGGCCCAACAATGTGTGCATCCGTGCATTCGATGGTATCAAGATAGACACGATCAGGGAGATTTATTTGGTCTTGACAATCGGCCCCGTAGATTTTGAAGTGACATTCCAGGTCATGGATATGCATATTTCCTACAATTATCTCATGGGAAGTCCTTGGATCCATGCAGCAGGGGCAGTGCTATCGCTCTCCACCAGATGGTTAAGTTCGAATATAAGGACCAGGAAATCATGATCCATGGGGAAGACTAGCAATCTATTTATAGGGACCCATCAGCCCTATGCCTGGAAGCAAGAGAGGGCAGCGGGCACATAGTCTACCAGGATTTCGAGATTGTGGTTGCGGACCAGCATGAGGAAGGTACCCTGTGCCCTCAACCCTTCCTATCAAACGCATCAATTATGGTCGTCAACGACACGATTAAACATGGGTACACACCTGGAAAAGGGCTCGGGGTGTCCTTGCAAGGCATTAAAGAACCCGTCACTCTGCCTACCAATAAAAAGTTTTTTGGCATAGGGTTTCAAGCTACTCCCGACGATGAACAATGGGCTGACCAACATAAGAAAAATTGTTGGGTATTGCCTCAGCCGATCCCACACATCACCACATCATTTGTCAAGCCAAAATACGTGGAGGAAAAGGAAGAGGCTTTCACAGCCGAAGAAATAGAAGAAATATGTGGAGCAATGAGGAAGATGTTGTATGAGGCCCATATGGTCCAACCAGGAGAAGGATCCAGCTCTGCCGAAGTGCATTATATGGGGCCTGACGCCATGTTGCAAAACTGGAAGGCTACTCCATTCCCTGTCAGGCGGGAGTCCCGATAGTTCAGATTTTTCCATCCTTTCTGCACTATGAGTTATTTCAGGGTGTAACTCAAGTGTTTTTAACTTCTTTCCTTTAAATTCCGATGTAAACCCTCCTATGTTCAAATTTAATGAAATGAAATCAAAATTTCATCATCTATTATTCTTTCTGATTTTTGTTTACTTTTCTTATTTTTCAGTCCTAATAATGCGGCTTTAAAATACATGACATGCTTGCGGACTTCATGCTCTGATCTTAATACGCCGTCTAACCTCAAAATAATGAATCAAGAACTGGAATATGACGAAGAAGAGGCTTTTTAGGGAAATAAATCGAGAATTGGAACAATTTGAGAATAACCCTAAGTAAAACTTAAACGAAATGGAACCCGTTAAATTTGGCAATGAAGAAGAGATTTGATAAACCATGATAAGCGTCTACACGGATGAAAAGACTAGAGACGCCTTGATTCAACTTCTATTTGAATTCAAAGACGTGTTTTCTTGGTCGTACGACGACATGCCCGGACTATGTGTGGACTTGGTGGTACACAAATTGCCAACCTACCCTGGTCATCCACCTGTCCAACAAAAGCAGAGGAAATTTAAAATAGACATGAGTGACAAGATCAAAAAAGAGGTCGCTAAACAACTAAAGAGTGGAGTAATCCGAGTGGTCCAATACACCACCTGGCTGGCCAATGTGGTTCCGGTGCCTAAAAGGGACGAAAAGGTCCGAGTATGTGTCGACTACCGAGATCTAAATAAAGCAAGTCCCAAAGATAATTTTCTACTGCCAAACATACATATCCTAGTTGACAATTGTGCCAAACATGAGGTACAACCTTTTGTCGATTGCTATGCCGGATATCACCAGGTGTTGATGGATGAAGAGGATGCAGAAAAGACAGCCTTCACTACACCCTGGGAACATACTGTTACCGGGTCATGACATTTGGTTTAAAGAATGCTGGGGCAACTTATATAAGGGCCATGACCGCCATATTTCACGACATGATGCATCAGGAGATTGAGGTATACGTGGATGATGTGATCATTAAGTATAGAATCCAAAGTGACCATGTGCAGCATTTGACGAAATTCTTTGAACGCCTGCGCATATATGATTTGAAATTAAACCCAGCAAAATATGCTTTCAGAGTTCCATCCGAAAAATTACTGGGATTTATAGTCAGTCGACGGGGCATTGAGATGGACCCAACAAAGATAATATCTATTCGGGATCTCCCAACCCCAAGAACCAAGAAACAAGTCATACGTCTGTTAGGTAGGTTGAATTACATCAGCAGGTTCATCGGCCAGTTGACCTCCACATGCGAGCCTATATTCAAGCTGTTAAAAAAAGATGCAGCCATCAAATGGATAGACGAGTGCCGGGACGCTTTTGACAAGATCAAAGAATATCTGTCAAATCCTCCAGTGTTAGTCCCACCAGAACCAGGGAGACCTCTGTTCTTATACCTGACGGTGCTAGAAAATTCCTTTGGGTGTGTTCTCGGGAAACACGATGCAACTGGGAAGAAAGAGCAGGCCATTTATTACTTAAGAAAGAAGTTCAAAAGCTACGAGGCCAAGTATTCTGAGTTAGAAAGGACTTGCTGCGCTCTAACTTGGGTTGCTTAGAAGCTCTGACATTATTTATTAGCTTATACCACCTACCTCATCACGGGGCTGGATCCTTTGAAGTACATATTCCAAAACGCAATGCCTACCGGGAGATTAGCAAAATGGCAAATCCTGCTCACATAATTCGATATTGTCTACGTCACTCGCACAACTATGAAAGCTCAAGAATTTTCCGATTATCTAGCTGAAAATCCGGTTGATGATGAATAGCAACCCTTGAGCACTAATTTTTCGGATGAAGAAATCAACTCCGTCGAAATAATCTCGGAAGGCGCCGACACCTGGAAAATGTTATTCGACGGAGCAGCAAATGCGAAAGGTATTGGGATAGGGGCAATCTTGATTTCACCCACAGGACAACACTACCCTGCCACGACACGTCTTAGTTTCTTCTGCACAAAGAATACTGCTGAATATGAAGCTTGTATAATGGGCATGAACATGGCCATTGACATGGATGTAGAAGAGTTGTTGATCATTGGTGTCTAGCATGACAATGAGTCCCTATATTATGAATATTCTGACTTTGTTTTAATTTCTATGCCTAATTGATGATTTCTACATGATGTAAAGGGCATGTGGAGGAATATGAGGTAATTACTTTCTTTTGGAGCATTGGCTCAAATTGTAAAACGAATGATGAAGGAATATGCGATAATTACATTCTTTGGAGCATTGGCTCAAATTGTGGAACGAATAATGAAGAAATATGAGGTAATTACATTCATTTGAGCATTTGCTCAAATTATGAAACGAATAATTAAGAAATATGAGGTAATTACATTCTTTGGGGCATTGGCTCAAATAGTAAAACGAATGATGAAGGAATATGAGATAATTACATGCTTTGGAGCATTGGCTCAAGTAGTAGAATATATCATGGAAATGAAAGTGAACGAAAGAGGAAGAGTTATTGAAATATACCCTTGTCGGGTCATCGTTGTATAGTTCCCTTGCCGGGATTTAATTGTTTAATTGATGTTCCCTTGCCGAGATTTCCATTTTTTTCCTCTCTGTTTATTTCCTTGCCCTTGTTTGTGATTGATGTTTGGGTGAGGAAGAGTGTTAAAGCACGAAGGGTGATCCCGTGCCATGTTTTATATTATTATGCACGAGGGGACATTCCGTGCCATGTTTATATTGACTATGCACGAGGGGACATTCCGTGCCACGTTTTATATTATTATGCACGTGGGGACATTCCTTGCCATGTTTTATATTGATTATGCACGAATGGATATTCCGTGCCATGTTTTATATTATTATGCACGAGGGGACATTCTGTGCCATGTTTTATATTGATTATGCACGAGAGGACATTTCGTGCCATGTTTTATATTATTATGCACGAGGGGACATTCTATGCCATGTTTTATATTATTATTATGCACGAGGGGACATAGTGTGCCGCATCTTTTACTATTTAACCTGTGTTGTCAATTCCCGTTATTATTTTCAGGTATTTCGGACTGTTGTTATCATTTATGTCATTTCAGTATTTGCTATCTCTTACCCCCAGCATGTTCTCCCCGTAATTGTATTCTTGTATAGTTTCTGCTATACTATAGAACTGCACAGGTACATTTTGTTGTTGTGTCTTAGCCTCTTCACTACTTCGCCGAGGTTAGGCTCGGCACTTACTCAGTACATGGGGTCGGTTGTACTGATGCTACACCTGCACTTCTTTATGTTGTGCAGATTACGTAGCCGGACCCTGAGGACATCATTAGTGGGAGTGTCTTCCAGCTTATCCTAGAGGCTTCAAGGTTTACCCGCTGGTGTTCGTGGGCCTTGGCGTCTCTTCCATCCCTTTGTCTTTACTTCTGTCTTTTTTTCTTCTAGTTTCAGAGACAGCTATGTATTCTCTTTTCAGACTTGTATTTATCACTCTTACAGACAGTTCGTGAGTTTGTGACTCCAGGTTTTGGAAAAATTTACGCATTCTTGTACTATGTTGTCCTTATTTAGCTTGAAACCATATTTATTCGGCTGTTAAATTGTAAACCGTTTAGTTTATCCAAGTAAATTGATGTTGATATGCTAGTGTATCTATACACGTTGGCTTGTCTAGCGGGTTAACCGTTAGATTCCATCACGACCCGATGGTGGGATT
This sequence comes from Nicotiana rustica, assembly GCA_005239535.1. Taxonomy (NCBI): domain Eukaryota; kingdom Viridiplantae; phylum Streptophyta; class Magnoliopsida; order Solanales; family Solanaceae; genus Nicotiana; species Nicotiana rustica. Next base: position 186,400 of record ML446592.1, on the reverse strand, counting down.
TCGGGGCGCGACATCTTCTAACTCTCCTCAACCCAATCTCTCCTTAATTTCCCCTGAAAACCTCTCAAATTCCATTAATTTCAGATCGTAAAATCTTAAAATCCCAAAACCTAATTTCTGGACGAGTTCAAGCGAATCGGTGGCTCAAACCTACATGAGTCAATTGATCTTGACAAGAGCAATTGATTCACGTGTTTGACTCATTTGCAAAACCCACCGGAGTCCGGCCAAACTCCGGCGACCTAAACCTTTTCTGGCCAACCTTTTCCGGCATAACTGGTACTCCCTAACATTACTTCTATGTTTGTTTAAGCATGTTTTGAAATTATTTGCAAGTTAATTTCTGATTTGTTTTCTGTTTTTAGTTTAGTTAACTGATTCTTATTCCTCATGATTGTCTCGTCTAATTCCCTATTTCATTAGTTTATTAATTAGGAGTTATTAGCCAAAATCTTCTTTGCTTTAATTTTCTATTTTATAGCTTAAAATAGTTACCTAGATTAACTTATGTTTTGTCATTTAGTCTTGAACTGGTAGTATTAGGTCTTCATAATTTTCTTTGATTTTTTTTTAATTCAAGTTGTTGATTGATTCTGAATTAATAGTGTTACATAGTTGTTATAAGTAATCATGCATGTTTAAGATATCAGAACTACTTGTTTAAATCATGGCCTAATTAATTCATCCTAAATTGTTAGTAATTATAGGTATTTTTAGAATTGAATTCTGATTTTTGTTTCTTAATGGATTGTTAGTTAATCATATATGATTAGTTAAGCTAGGCTTATGTTATTTCCTTTAGTCATTGTACATTGCTTTAAAGTAGATATTTAACTTCTAATTTAGGGTAATTAATTAAGTATACTTAGCTAATCATACATGTTTGGATGACTTGAATTAGTTTGGTTTATGTTCTTAAAATCATTCACTTCCATTCAATTAATAATCTTTGTTTAGGATTGTTTCAACTACTTTTGAAGAAGTTCAATATTCAGCTTCTTCATTAGTGTTAGTTAATAAGCATAATCACCTAATTAGGTCCATTTAGTCAAGTTAATTAGGATTATAGTTTATAAGCTGTTTTGAGTTACCTGATTTAGGAACTCCATAATGGCCAATTCTTGGCAAAGGAGGTCCAATTAGTTAGGCCCAAATTGGTCAATTGATGGCCCAAAGCCCTGAACAATAAGGGGTAATTACAGGGGTATTTTAGTGTATTTTAGGAATTCCAATCTTAGCTGTAACAGCCTAAGAAACTTTTAGAATGAAGATAAAAGACCAAAAATAAAATAATAAAGATAATCAATCAGAATTCTTGGTAAAACAGTAAAATTTCAGAGGTAAAAAGGGTATAAAAATAGTGGAAGTTTCTAGAAAATGTACAGCTGTCCTAGCTGTTACAAAAAGATGCTAAAATAGTATAAGGAGGACAGTTGTACCAGGGCTATTTAAAAACTGTACTATTTTTCAGAATTAGGATAAGGAATATTCCTAAAATATACCCATCCTTGGCAGCCTATATATAGGCACTATTATGCTGAAAAATATACACACATTATATAGATACACCTTCTTAAAACACTGCAGATTACTCTCATAGATTACACCCTCTGAAAAATACTACATACTCTGAAAAATACTCATAGAATAGTGATAGGTTCACTACTTTGAAAAACACAAAATCATTCTGAAAATACCAAAAATGGACACAAAACACTCTGAAAGTAAAGGATTAAGTGGTTCTTATGTTCTTTTCAACTGATTTTTGAACTGAAAACCTCTGAAAATCTTTCTATTATGGAAAAAAATCTGATTTAATGTCTCGATTAAATTCTGGTTTCTTGTGTTGTGGATTTTCTGGTTAAAACTGGGTTTAACGTGGTTGGTATTGTGGGTTGTTGTTGCTGGTTAAGCTCGGATTTTCTCTAAATTTTTACCTTTATTTCGTCTCTTTTCTCTATTTTTGAGGTATGTAATAACTCTTTTACATTAAATAGAATTGTTGGTTTGAACCTCTGCTTAAATAACAGTGTTCGTGTGTGTTTATGTTGCAAATCCTAGCTGTAGGGGTTAATATTTTCAAATGCCTTCCTATATCTATGTTTTGAATGTTTTTTCTTAAACTCTAGATTTGTTTAAGCATGTTGTCTACATTGATTAAGAATGTCTCTTTTATAATCTTTATATTGTTTGTCTTTCTTGTGAGTGAGGCAGTATAATGGACATAAATCTGACCACCAGTTGGTCAGATTTGTTCCTAAAAATACACATAGTCAGAAATTCAACACAAGAGGGAGGATGTTAATCTTGTGTTTGAAAGCAGCTTCCAATTCCTATGAGATTAAGACCAAATCAGGGTTGTAGCAGATATGTTTAGCTATTAAATACCTTAGGCTAGAAATATGAGTCGTTTACTATTTTAGGACTAATTGTAATGTTAAATTTTGTTAGCTATGCAATAGCCTATTTAATTGCTGACACTTTTGTAAAATAATGTTTAGCGGAATTATATTTCCCCACTCCGTATAATATTTGGGCTTGATATGGGAAACATTTATGTCCAACAGGCCCTGTAAGTTAGAAAAATGCCAACTCAAACTTTTGGCTCTTCTAGGTAAAGGTCATATGAAACGGACCAGACTTGTAGACAGCCCAATTGGGGCTGCCTAAACAAGTTTGGGCCCTAGGCCATTGGCCTGGGGTGTAAAGCCAATGACTTGAATACCCTACTGCATCCTGAAAATAATATGGTCTTGAGTTAGTTAGAAATCTGATAAATACGGTTACAATCAATATAAAATAAGAAAGATAATCAATCAGAATTCTGGGTAAAATAGTAAAATTTCAGAGGTAAAATGGGTGTAAAATAATATGGTCTTCGACCCCTACATTAGTCTTACAAATGACTTTGGAAAACAATCTTTCCAAGAAATAGCAAAATATTTAGACCCATCCTTAGTTAGGCAATTGATACACTTAGAATTCTCAAACATTCAAAAATCAAAGTATACATTCGCGTAACTTTTAGTAAAATAACTTTTATAGTAACAAATACTTTTTCTTAAAATTGTGTACACGTTCGCATGACACAAATAAAGTTTCAAAATGAACACTCGTAGAGATGCCTTTAGGAACGGATTTCAAAAATTACTACCGTGATTGCGTACATGTTCGCGTGACGTGCTCTCAATTTTTAAACTAAAATACGCGTTTGCGCGACTATGACTATTTTTCTAAATGAATCAAGGGTCATGAATTATGTACACGTCCGCGTGACATGATTTTTGACGCATCAATTCAAGCAGGTATACGCATACGTAACAAACTAATTCTTTAAAATACAAAAATATTTGAATAATTAGAAGCGGTAAAAAATATGAAAATGCACATAGGTAACTCAGTAATTAAACAATCTAGGCCAAGTATAAATCATTAAGCAACCGTGCTAGAATCACGGAATTCGGGAGTTCCTTACCCGGTCTTCTGGTTCGCAGACTTTTAACAGAGTCAAAAAATATCCTCGATTTGGGATATTAAAAATAATAAATGGTGTCTCGGAACACCGTAAAAAATCCGGGTGGTGACTCTGAAATTAAATAAATAATTCCAAATTCGATTATGTCACTTAAATTGGAAAACACCCTTATCCCCACCATTTATCGGGAAAAGGGAGGTGTGACAGGTCTTGCAACTCTGTTGGGGACCAGAACCCACAATCTCTGGTTCAAGGTTCAAGAATTCGAGCTTTAATATGATTTTACTTGGTTTGTTTATGTCATGCCCCAAAATCCGTAAGGTCATGATGGTGTCGAACATCAATGTCAAGAAATCCAAATCATTAATAAATTGAAATAACTTTCTGGTTTTAACATTTATGAACAACATTTCATTTCACTTTATTACATATTAACCAAATAAAAAAATCTGCAAGTTAAAAGCAGTAGTTTGAATACTACACTTTAACAAATATAAACCAACATATCCCAGAACCAGGTGTCACAAGTACATGAGCAATTGCTATGAATTTATACAATCATTACAAAGCCTGTCCGAGATAAAATTTTGACAAGGAAATTTAAAACTAAAATAAATACAGTACGAGGGAGACTCTGTCAGCTGCGGATCACCTCCGGATGATGCAGCTCGCCTAAGTCTCTGAATCCTCCATGTTGCTATGAAAGTACCTGTGCAATAAAATGCACAGCAAGTTTAGCATGAGTAGAAAAACTACGTGTACTCAGTAAGTCGCCCTCCTAACCTCAGAGAGGTAGTGACGAGAGGTCGAATTAGACACTCACTAAGGGTCAGCAAATTACTTAGCAGTTAAAGATGAACACGATAGGCATGTAAAGGTAGTAAAACAACATATATATATATATATAAGGCACTGAAATACAACTAAATGCTGGAAATAAACAACCAGTTACCACTTTCTCATTATTTTAATAAATATCATAAATAAACAATTTCTTCTTTATTTTCCCCCAGTTACTTTATCACTTCAAAATCATGAAGAAAAACATTTAACAATTTAGCATGCGCATACGAGATAAGGAAAACCGGCCTGAGTCGTCATAATAATCAACTCTGTGCACTGCCGAGGATCAAACGGCCCGTACCAAAAGTGCATCTCTCAATAAAATACTCATGTATATGCACTATCGAGGATCGAACGGCCCGTACCAAAAGTGCATCTCTCAATATAATAATCCTCTCTGTGCACTGCCAAGAATCGAACGGCCCATCCCATAATTGCACCTCTCAATATAATAATCATGTATATGCACTGTCGAGGATCGAACGGCCCGTATCAAAAGTGCATTTTAAATCCGCCGTGGCGTATGGCCCGCTCCCATGAGAGTAGGGGAAATAACACTCTGCTCGCGGAATGTAAATTTGCGAAGTGGTCACATGCAGACATGCACAATCAACAATCCAACCCGAATACGTCGGAAACACAAATACTAAAGTAAATGACTAGTTTCTCCTTTAAAAACCACAAATAATATTTAAAACCTTTCGAAATTCAGTTGCCGAGCTTATATAACGTTTAATAACACAAACTTATTCGGAAGTACAATTGCCCGAGAAGGAAATAAATTCTCTTTTTAGATGATTTAGAAAATAAACTCTAATCTTTCTTAGTCATTAAATTACAATTTCGATTATATTGACAGCCTAATATCACAAACAAGATCACATGTACCACAAGTAAGGCATGCTAGTGGGTCCTAGGCTACCCGGACATGGCACAATAGTAGCTACGCATGGACTCCTGTCACCTCGCGCATATGTAGCCCCCGCAGATAGTCCCACCTACTTAATTAGTTCACCTAGGGGGACAATTCCCCATCAGAAAGTTACAAAGGAGACTTACCTCGCTCCGAGATTCCATAACCGGCCTCCAAGCCCTTTTGATGACTCCAAACGGACGCACAATGCCCCAAAACTATCCAAACAACGACAACCCAATGAAAATATACTCTAATATTGGCAACAAATTCCAAATTATATGATTTCCCAACCCCGCTTACTGAAATGACCAAAATGCCCTCAGGCCCACGTGCCCGGAAATCCGAAATTTCTCGAAGATATATTCTACCCATAGCCTTACTAACTCAAATATACAAATTACTCAAATATTCATGCTCAATTCGTGGCTAAAACTCCAAATTACCAATTTCTAGGTTTTTTTAGGATTTCCAAATTTTCCTCAATTTCCCCTACCAAATCTATGTAATAATCTTGTATTAAATTCAAAAAACGTGAAGAAATTACATAATTTGCGAACCTTGACGAAATCCTCTCCTTGAAGCTCCTCCAAATTTCCCATGGCATATGAAACTGGATGAAGAAATGCCCAAATTCTCGCTTAAAACAATCTGCCCAGGCCCATTTTCCGCATATGCGGCCCCCTTATCGCACATGCGCTTCCGCAGGTGCGCCTAAATCTCCTGCACCTGCGGCCTCCTTGACTCCATCCAATCTCGCACATGCGGCTCCGCACCTGCGACCAAAGCCTCGTAGGTGCGGATCACACCAGATGACATCAATCTTCAGCTTTCTTCAACTCGCAATATTTATCCATTAACCACCCGGAATCTAGTCGAGGCCCCTGGGACGCCGTCCAATTATACCAACCTGTTCCAAAACATAATGCGGACTCGCTCGAAGCCTCAAATCACATCAAATAACATTGAAACCACGAACCGCACTCAAATCCCAACTTTATGAACTTAGAAATTTCCAACTTCTACATCCGATGCCGAAACCTGTCAAATAACGTCCGACTGACCTTAAATTTTGCGCACAAGTCATATTCAACATTACGGACTTGTTCCAACTTCCGGAATCACATTCCGACCTCGATATCAAGATTTCCACTTTCGGTCGGATTTCTCAAAAACCTTCAAATTTCTATTTTTAGCCAAATGACTTCAAAATGACCTACGGACATCCAAATTCACTTCTGATCGCGCTCCCACATCAAGAATCACCCCACAAAGCTATTCCCAAACTCGGAATCCCAAAGGGACATCAACAACACTGAAATACACTTCAAGCCCAAATCTATGAAATTCTTCAAAAATGCTGACTTCCACAATACGCATCGAAACGCTCCCCGGTTATCCAAAACCCGAATCGGACATACGCCGAAGTCCGAAATCATAATACGAACCTGCAGGAACCCTCAAATCCTGATTCGAAGGTCGTTTACTAAAAATTAAAATCTTAGTTGATTCTTCCAACTTAAGGCTTCTGAAATGAGAATTTTCTTTCCAAATCAACTCTAAACTTCCCGAAATTCAATTCCGACAACGCCCACATGTCATAATACCTGAAATGGAGCTGCTCACGACTTCAAACCACTGAACGACATGCTAGATCTCAAAAACGGCCGGTCGGGTCGTTACATTGTCCCTCACTAAAACTGGCGTTTGTCCTCGAACGTGCCAAGAATTGCTCTGGAGTTATCTGAAATCACTGTTTAACATTTCGAGCACCTGCTCGTGCTACCACAACCCAGTTGAGTACATCAGCTTGATCAAATCTGAAGATTTCTTCTTTTATCGACATAATAAGCACATAACCTAGTTCGCATACCTGAAATTTTCTGCCAGACCTACTTCCAACATATAAACACCGTATCAACTACCACACGATATACCGGAACATGACCACATACCTTTGTTGAATCAGCACCATGCACCGCATAACTCATCATCTGACCACAATGACACTCCCTGAACCTTAATAGCCAAAATTTCACAAATCTGGTGCTCCCGATGCACCTCATAACAAATATACATACATCCTGCTATAATGCTGACGATACCACCACAACAGAGGAAATGTGCCGGAATTCACACCCAACTGCAGAGTTAACAAATCCTTGAATACCTCATCTTGACTAGAATCATCACCTCATTATGAACTTGAGTAATGGTATTTGTTCTTTGATATACACTTCACATAACCTTATCGCACTGATCCCTGATCCGATAATCTCGTCCCACCCAGTATGAACTGCCCAGTCAACAAATCACCCCAAACATGACCAACAACCTCACATGATACCACATCGCGCCAATAGGCCATAACTCGAACATGATAAATAAGAAATGACTCAGGAAGGGACTATTCAACTCACGCAACCAATATGAACTTTTCTCACAAAATAGGAAGTACAATATAAGAAACATAAATATATATTAACCATTCTCATGATCACATTGTTGCAGCGTGCAACCTGATCCAAATAACATACCAGTGGCGGCGTGCCACCCGATCCACACATAGAATTTACATAAGAAAACATAAATATGGAGCTGATTTGGTCACTATTACAAATTACTGAATATCGATCATAAGCACGCTAAGTGCATAATACCATCATGGGGAGACTGATAAAGACGTATGCAACAAAACTCAAACACAACTAAGGTGCGATATATATATACACTCTGGATCTCAAGAGCTATCCTGCTCACATAATATACCCACTACGCGGGACCTCAACACATAAGAAATTATCAAGCTGTTTCACAACTCGGACGACACAATCATAATAACACATGAATTTGACGAAGACGGAGCAACATCTGCCGTTCTAATACCTTTCCATGAAAAACGCTCTACTGAAATGAACATGCCTGGCTCGTATGGATCCTATAATCATATCTAAATCCATCCACAAACATCGAGTCTACCTTGCTCACTCAAAACTAGGATAGTAGTTTTACCTGGGTCCACATTAACCCACTTTCTCTTATAATACACGAGAACAATCATCATCACTGGGAAAAACACCCCATAATCCATAATCAACTGAACAGAACGCCCTCCAGGCATAGATTCTGTAATAACAATATTGCACTTCTTTATACTTGGTCCAAATCTTCAATCCATCAAGTGACTACATGTCACACCTTATACAATCTTTTCGCGGTCACGCTTCCACGACCTTCCTCACAAGGTAGCAAGTGTGCACATCCACCACTGGCCATAATACGCTATAAGACAAATGAAGAACCCATAACTAGGGTACTAAGCCTCTTCCACAGAATATCAATCTCAGGTGACACTGAAGATAACACCAGCTTATTCTAAAATTTCAAATCTCTTTTTGCTGCTCTTCCGAGCTCATGACTTCCTTATTAACACCGAACCGTAATCTCGATTCTTACTCCTAGTTACATACTTCTTACCACACCTAACATGCCAATTTGAGGTAGCACAAGAATTCCATCACAAATTCTGAACCACCAATAGGGTGAACACTTCATCATATAGAAACCTTTTGTTTAAATCGATTCAAGAGTACCATATCAACACACGAGTGAATTCCCACAATCACCTAACATGCAAATCCTTAAGTAGTAGTCTATTCCACCATAACCCTTTCGGGATCTGCCTACACTTGACAGGCCATAACACTCAAATGCTCCCACATGGAATCCATTACGGCGGCCGACAAGCTCCGCACACACGGGCACAAACCACATGCATAACAAATCACACCAAAGGAAATGATCACTGCCAAAAATAAGCCATTTCAACCATGGCTAATTAATCTATCTTCTTTTAATCATCTTCAATCGCGGAATAATAGCAACTTTCTTCAACTTATAGCAAACTCAACCCTTACTCGTCCCAAGTGGCCTTGATTCACGAGACTATGCTGCCTAAATCCCGCAACTCATCTCATACCCTCCTGATAATCTTTCTACAATCCGGAGTTTATTTCTCTCACTCCTCCAATACTATCTTGCACGCTGAAACATATCATAGAAAATTCCAACCATATTCCTTTTTCTCTGAAATCACTCTGCAAAAGCTCGATTATCGATCATACCGCTGCCTGAAACCCTTAAACGCCGCATACTTAACTTTTGAACTCACTAGGATCGCTATTGAGAGTCACCCGCTCTGACTGGCCCCGAATAGAATCAACTCCAAGGCTCTTCTAGAACATGAACACCCTTTTCAAGGGAACACGCGACCAAGTCACTATCCTTACAACTCTCCCATGCCTTAAGCATAAATTCTGAATCTTCCAAAGTCTAACCCTGGCCCGACAGGGCAAACTTTTGCACACATTCATCAGATCCCGCGCACAATCACCATTTTAATCCTTTCCTTTAGCTGTAATAACTTGCCAACACGCCGAAAATCCTCAACCCCATGCGAAGACAATCCTACAACCGAACTTCATATGGTGGAACTCCCTACTATGCCCGAAGCTACTCCTTGCACCACTCTAGACCCTGTTGAGATCCTTTCTCCTTTGATAACACGACCTTGCTCAACTAATCCGTCCAATTCTTCCAAATCTTCTTGCTAGCACTCCCTAAGTACTCAAATTCTCTAGCATCAGTCACACATTCTACGTCCCACCGAGCCACTAGAACCCCTCACAGACACCTGCCAACAACGTCATCGCTAACTTATTCACGGACAATAATCCACCCGTGGAAATCACCTGCGGACACCTTCCAATGACGCTGAAATGCACGCTCTCTGCGACTTCAATACCCCATCCTACACCCTCTTCATTTACCAACATTACTAGTTCGTCCGCTCCTCATGGACATCCATCAAATGCGTGACAATATCTTTAAATTCCAAGTTATGCTGCCGCTCCTCCACTTTGGGACTGCTCGACTTCCGCTTCTTACACCTGGCCTCCTAGAAATGGAACCACAGCTTAGCGTCACTTCAGGGTCAATCTCTGCCAACCGCATTCTTCAATACTTCTTCTCAATACTATGACCCCACGCAACCAAAAAAACCATAGCACCGACAAACATAACACATTCCATTCGATCAAGGACGACGACTACACGTCACAGGTGTATATCCCACCTCGCTTAAAGACACCAAGTCTTACTACTTTATCAACCCCAACAAGACCATTCCTAACCCAAATTCCCTTCCTCTGCCAGAACTAAAATACCGAAATCTCGAAATCACACTCTAAGAAGACCTCAATTCGAACCATTCATCACCCCTAACATACGGTCAAACATTCTATCATTATAACAACATCGCGTGACAACCAATCGCAAGCATCATCACTACCTGAGCATAGCCTTGACGCTCTCAGAAACACAACTACTGAGCTGAAACAACATATTATTCTTTTGTAGGGCCATAACAACAACCCCAACCAATTACACATGGAAACATCTTGAATTACATCCGTAGCACCATTTTAATTCCTCAAATTCCTGATTCATAGCAAGCGCTTCGCGATGTGTAAGATTGAGTAGGAATGAACATAGGCACAAGCCTCAAAGGAATCAAATCGCACGATGAGGAATCAATAAGGGAAGTACTCCTAACAGCCCTGTAGCCTCTCGAAGATAAGTACAAACGTCTCCATACTGATCCGCAAGACTCTACTAGACTTGCTCATGACTCGTGAGACCTAAGGGAACCTAGTGCTCTGATACCATGTTGTCACGACACAAAATCCATAAGGTCGTGATGGCGCCGGACATCAATGTCAGGCAAGCTAGATCACTAATTAATTGACATAACTTTCCGGTTTTAACATTTATGAAAAACTTTTCCTTTCACTTTATTACATATTAACAAAATAAAAACAAATTTATTAGTTAAAACAATAGTTTGAATACTACACTTTAACAAATAAAACCCAACATATCCCAGAACTCGGTGTCACAAGTACATGAGAAATTTCTAAGAATTTATGTAATCATTACAGAGCCTGTCCGAAATACAAATTTGGACAAGGAAATTTAAAACGAAAATAAAATACAGTACGATGGACACTCTGTCAGCTGCGGATCACCTCCGGATGATGTAGCTCGCCTAAGTCTCTGAGTCCTCCATATTGCTATGAAAGTACCTGTGCAATAAAATGCACAGCAAGTGTAGTATGAGTAAAAAAACAATGTGTACTCAGTAAGTCGATCGCCTAACCTTAGAGAGGTAGTGACGAGAGGTCGAATTAGATACTCACTAAGGGCCAGCAAATTAAATAACAGTGTAAGATGAACACGATAGGCATGTAAAGGTAGTAAAAAGCATATATATAAGGCACTAAAATCCAAGTAAATGTTGGAAATAAAAAACTAGTTACCACTCTCTCATTATTTTCCAAAATATCATACATAAACTGTTTCTTCTTTATTTCCCCCCAATTACTTTATCACTTCAAAATCATGAAGAAAAACATTTAACAATTTAGAATGCGCATACGGGATAAAGACAACCGGCCTGAGCCGTAATAATAAACAACTCTATACACTACCGAGGATCGAACGACCCGTACCAAAAGTGCACCTCTCAATAAAATACTCATGTATATGCACTGCCGAGGATCGAACGGCCCGTACCAAAAGTGCATCTCTCAATATAATAATCCTCTTTGTGCATTGCCGAGGATCGAATGGCCCATCCCATAAGTGCGCTTCTCAATATAATAATCATGTCTATGCACTACCGAGGATTGAATGGCCCGTACCAAAAATGCATTTTAAATCCGCTGTGGCGTACGGCCTGCTTCCGTGAGAGTAGGGGAAATAACACTCTGCTCGCAGAATGTAAATTGTGAAGCGGTCACATGTAGACATGCACAATCAACAATCCACCCCGAATACGTCGGGAACACAAATACTCAAGTAAATGACCAATTTCTCTTTTAAAAACCACAAATAGTATTTATATCCCTTTTTCGAAATTCACTTGCCGAGCTTATATAACGTTTAATAACACAACCTTATTCGGAAGTACAATTGCCCGCGAAGGAAATAAATTATCCTTTTATATGATTTAGAAAATAAACTCTAATCTTCCTTAGTCATTAAATTACAATTTTGATTATATTAATAGTCTAATATCACAGACAAGATCACATGTACAACAGGTAAGGCATGCTAGTGGGTCCTAGGGTACCCGAATATGGCATAATAGTTGCTATGCACAAACTCCTATCACCTCGCGCGTATGTAGCCCCAAATATAGTCACACCTACTTAATTAGTTCACCTAGGGGGACAATTCCCCCTCACAAAGTTAGAAAGGAGACATACCTCGCTCCGAGATTCCATAACCAGCCTCTAAGCCCTTCTGATGACTCCAAACGGATGCACAACGCCCCAAAACAATCCAAACAACGACAAACCAATGAAAATATACTCTAATATTGGCAACAAATTCCAAATTATATGATTTCCCAACCCCGCTTAGTGAAATGACCAAAATGCCCTCGGGCCCACGTGCCCGAAAATCTGAAATTTCTCGAAGATATATTCTACCCATAGCCTTACTAACTCAAATATACAATTTACTAAAATATTCATGCTCAATTCGTGGTTAAAACTCCAAATTAGCGTTTTCTATGTTTCTTTAAGATTTTCCAAATTTTCCTCAATTTCTCCTACCAAATCTATGTAATAATCTTGTGTTAAATTCAAAAACGTGAAGAAATTACTTACCTTGCGATCCTTGAAGAAATCCTCTCCTTGAAGCTCCTCCAAATCGCCCATGGCATATGAAAATGGATGAAGAAATGACCAAATTCTCGCTTAAAAACAATCTGCCCAGGCTCATTTTCCGCACATGCAGCCCCCTTATCGCATATGCGCTTCCGTAGGTGCGCCCAAATCTCTTGCACCTGCGGCCTCCTTGGATCCAGCTAATTTCGCCCCTGCGGTGCCCTTAGTTTCACCTGCAGCCAAAGCCTCGTAGGTGCGGATCACACCAGATGACAGCAACTTTCAGGTTTCTTCAACTTCAAATATTGATCCGCTAACCACCCGGAATGCACCCGAGGCCCCCGGGACCCGTCCAATTATACCAAATTGTTCCCAAACATAATGAGGACTTGCTAGAGGCCTCAAGTCACATCAAACAACATCGAAACCACGAATCGCACTCAAATCCCAACTTTATGAACTTAGAAAGTTCCAACTTCTAGATCTGATGCCGAAACCTATCAAATCACGTACGATTGACCCTAAATTTTGCAACAAGACATATTCAAAATTACGGGCCTGTTCCAACTTCCGGAATCACATTTCGACCTCGATATCAAGATTTTCACTTCCGGTCGGATTTCTCAAAAACCTTCAAATTTCTATCTTTAGCCAAATGACTTCAAAATGACCTACGGACATCCAAATTCACTTCTGATCGTGCTCCCAACTCCATAATCACCATACAAAGCTATTCACTGACTTGAAATCTCAAACAGACATCAACAACACTGAAATGCACTTCAAGCCCAAATCTATGAAATTCTTCTAAAATGCTGACTTCCACAATAGGCATCGAAACGCTCCCAGGTTATCCAAAACCTGACCCGGACATATGCCCAAGTCCGAAATCATCATAGAAACTGCAGGAACCCTCAAATTCTGCTTTGGAAGTCGTTTACTAAAAATTCCAAGTCCAAAATCATCATATGATTTTTCCATCTTAACGCTTCTGAAATTAGAATTTTCTTTCCAAATCAACTTTAAACTTCCCGAAATTCAATTCCTCCACGCCCATGGGTCATAATACCTGAAATGGAGCTGCTCACAACTTCAAACCGCTGAACGACGCGCTAGAGCTCAAAACGACCGGTCAGGTCGTTACAGTTTAAATTCTTGATATTAATGTCCTTATGTTCTTACGCATCTCTTCTAAGTCTTCTAAAAATTGGTGCACACGTTTGCGTGGCCCGCCTTTCTGTTAGAGGTCATACCAAGTAAGAATGGGGATGGATCAGCCACTAGGCCGGATAGCCTTTCGTTCCTACGAGTTGTCCGCTCGGGTAGTCCAGACCTAGAACAAAACCTCAGATTAAACCTAGACTGACACAACCTCATGCTGGATCCCTAGTAGGAACGCTCATTTGCATCATGTGCATTTTTTACTTAGGGGACTCAACACAGGGGTTGGGTCCGTCTAGGACAGGTGTACCCAAAAACAAAAAGACCATCCTAATGCATCTTACATTCTATGTATACATTATTTGTTTCGGCTTATTTCTTGACCGGCTAAAAAGAAAAAACCAGAAAAACCAAGAGCGAGGGAGGATAGAAAATTTACCAGTTTCGAAAACTCCGATTTTTGAAAAATACCTCGAAACTCTGAGGAGAAAAAGAATTTCAAAATAAGTCAACATCATATTTTTCAAGTTGTGTCAAAATTAAACAAACTACGTGGGTTTGATTCTCACCGGATGTGAGATACGTAGGCAAAGCTTGTCGGTGCCGACCCCACTTTTCAAAAATAAACAATAATAAGTTCATTAGTCAAAATAAAACTAACCCAGCTTCGGTTAAGTCTTGTACCATTCTTGCCAAAATAGCCTTAGAACACTTTACATTGTTGAAGGGATATTTTCGTTAAGAACGAACATGTCTGCACTTTTCATAGAAAAGTACACTACCTCGGCCTCAAAACTTTATTCAAAAGTAAGAAGGAGCCATTGTTGCAAAAATTACCTTTTTATCAATGTTGCACAAATAGCCAATTCTTAGGAGAGGTGTCTTTTGAAAATTAAAATTGGTCTTTGTAAAAAGAATTTATTGGTCCTTTCCTTTCAAAATTTAGAAGCAATGTTAACCCTACCCATTGACAGGCGCAAAATGAGTACTGTCCAGAATCTGCAACTGAATATCGTAGAGGAAGCTCCCCTACAACTCTGAATGTGGTGGCATGAACTAGACGAGGAGGGTACATAATGGGTGGTTGAGAAATTGGGGGATCTCATTGACATCATGAAGGTTAAACCAAGAGATGACTTGATCAAAGATTAAGTAACTATCTAGGACCCGGTTCATAATGTTTTCTGTTTCTCAGATTTCGAGCTCACTTCTACCCAGGAACCAACAACTCATCTTCCCAAGGCCCATGTCAGTGCGCCGTTTCTTTCATTTCCTATCCATCAAAAAACAACTCAGAAAGACCCGGGTGGTTGATGGTTGTTTCTCGTTCTATTTCTTGTACTCTAGATATGGATTTCCAGATGGGTTTAAAACACATGAAAAGGGTATAAACAACAAAAAAGACAAGGATACCTGGAGAGTTCACCACCAAATATCCTTCATAGTGGCATTCCTGGGTGTAATGGTCTTTCCAGATGCAAAAAGGACCATTGATGTTCGTGTGGCTAGAATTACCCAAGTTTTGATTGAGAAAAATGATCACACTCTAGCTCCGCTCATACTGTCTGATATTTACCGGGCTTTAACACAATGCAAGTCGGGGGAAACACTCTTCGAAGTTTACAACATTATTCTCCAAATGTGGCTAATCGAACACCTTCATCATGACCCAAAATTAACGAGCTATGGTCTTGAAAAAACCAATCTCATCGAAAGCTATGAAGAAAGAGTAAAAGATTACAATTCCCCGGAGGGAGTTGAAGCTTTGATCGACCATCTGAGAACTTTACGGGAAAATCAGATAGAGTGGACTCTGGGATGGCTTCCTGTTAGGGAGGTTATACACACGTCGGCTACAAGAAATCATTTGCTGTTAATGGGCTTGAAAAGTGTCCAACCCTATGCACCCCAAAGGGTCCTGAGGCAATAGGGTCGGTGTCAAATAGTACCTGAGGATAAAGACTTGAGTACCCAGGTTATTGAATTTCACCCTGAAGCTCCATTACCTGAAGCCTTGATTCAACAAAATTGGAATGGGTATCGGTATTTGAAAAAAGATACTAAAGTGCCTGATCTTGCCAAAGGCGAAGTAGATCCGGGTTATGCAGCATGGTTTGAAAAGAGAAATGGCATTGATGGAGAAACATAACACGAGCCGAAAAGGCCTTCCAAAAGGCCTCATGTTCAAGCTTTCGATGATAAACTTCAAGAAAAGTTGGCTTGGAGAGAGAAAGAAAAATAATATCAGTCCACTATCCGCACTTTGAAAGAAAAATTGAGGAACCTTGAATTCAATAATGAGTTACAGGCACAGGTAGTTGATGGCGAAAAAAGACAGTTAACCCGAGAGAACGAGGCGCTCCGTGCCCAACTCTGGAATTTGAAAATAGCTGCCAAAACACTTGTGAGAAGTGAAAGGGATGAAAAGATCATCAACAACCTAAGGATGAAGGTTCATGAGTATGCGTTTGATTTGACTAAAGCTGAAAAAGGCCTGCTAGATGCCCAAACCAAGTTAGCCAAGGGAGTAGAAGAACATGCCCATCATTTGAGGCAGAAGTATAGCAAAGAAATGGCAATCCTGAAGGAAAAATTGTTTTTCATGGGGAATGAAATGGTCCAACAAAATAAAGACTTTAAAACAGAAAGGGAGCATTGTTATGAACGAATATGCCAATTGGAAGGAATAGTGCAACAACTACAAGACCACAACAACACAAACACCCAAGTGTTGGAAGCCCAGGCACAACAAATTGGACGCCTGCTTCAGGAGAAAGGGGTAACCAGAAACAGGATCAAAGAAATAGTCGACTATGTCATGGCGAAATGTCACGAATGCGAAAGCATGACTCCTTCATGTTTTTTGCCTCTGTGATGACTTTCGTCCACCAGGTGATGGATGATTTCGTCCCTCCTTTACTTTTGATGTTTTAGTTTTTGAGTCTGTATTTTATTTTTTTCTAGAAGTTTAAGTTGTTTTGTTGTTTGTTTGGAGTCTGTAATGTTTCTTTTTATGGTTGTCAGTACTTTAAATTACTTTTAATGAAAAACAAAATGAGTTATCTTTAGTAATTAAAGGAAAATTGCACCGTGTTACTCTATATCTATTCTTTGAACTATGTGATGGTCAGATTCATGCGGTGTCATGATATGTAGGCAATCCACATAGGATTCGATGATAACGCTAAGAGAAAATAATCAAAAAATAAAAGAGTGAAACATTAAAGTCGGGATGAAACACACAGCTGTCGCAAAACAACTTAGAAAACGTTTGTCTATTTAGGTGCATCACATCCCCCAGCGTGTGATTCCCTATATTTTAATATCTCAAACTAACCTGTTTGCTGTCTATAATGAGCTCAAGATCTTATTTTTAAGGTGGTTGGTTTTGCGGTGGTATTCCGGCGCCACAACATTATTTCAATAGATGAAAAAGGAGCGTTGCAATGACTCTAAAATTCATCTGACTGTTGTTGAACCCGTGGATAGCCTCGCATCAGTTATCCCACAATCGGAATCAACCACTGCTGAGGAAAACGCAGACTGAGATGCCGCATGTTAGAGATGTGGAATGCTTGGTCTAATAGCAGAGAGCCACCTAGTTCTATCCATGGCTTTCCCAAGTTGATCCCAAGGACAGGAGGAACTACTAATGTTCCAATTTTAGCACCTAATCCGTTCATACCATTCAGATTCCCCACTATGACAACAAATTTTACCGGAATGCCTTCTGAGGTTCGCCCCCAGGCACCATCTTCGGGAATGCCATCTGTTGTGTTCACTGCATCACCACCTGCCGGTATGGCGCAACCTATATTGCCTCAGCAAATATTTGAGCCGTTGACCTTTACTTTTAAAGTTCCCCAATTCCAACTGGATACTTCATGGATCACCCCGAACTCTTATCCTCAGCATCCGCAGTCTGAATCACCTATGGACCAGGGAAAAATCTTGAGAAATCCCGAAAAAGAGGAGATTACTCTGTAAATGAAAAGTCTCGGGCAAAGCTTAAAAAATATACATGGCCTGAGTGGCCAAAAAAGTGTGTCTTACGCTGATCTGTGAATGTTCCATCATGTGCACCTACTTGCAGATTTAAGACACAAAAGTTTGAAAAGAATGACGGGCACGGAGACCCGATTTCCCACTTGGAACGATATTGCAATCAGCTGAGAGGAACAGGGGGATAAAAAGAGTTACTAATGGCCTACTTTAGGGAGAGCCTTGCTGGAATTGCCTCTGAATGGCACATAGATCAAGACATTTCCCGTTGGCACATATGGTATGATCTAGCCCAGGATTTTGTGAGACAGTTCCAATACAATGTGGACATAGCTCCATACAGAAATTCTCTATCCAACCTTAAAAAAAGTCACTGAAAGCTTCCGAGAATATGCCATCATATGGCGTGAACAGTCTTCCAGGGTAAAACCCCTTATGGATGAAACCAAAAGGGCCAATGTTTTTCTGTAGGCCCAAGAGGCCGATTATTTTACAAATATGATGTCTACCATGGGAAAACCGTTCGTGGACGCCATCAAAATTGGTGAAATGGTAGAAAATGGCTTAAAATCAGGCCGTATTTTGAGTTAATCAGCTCTAAGAGCCACCTCCCAAGTCATTCAAAGCGGCTTGGGAGGCTTAGCAATCAGGAAAAAGAAAGAAGAAGAAGCCATGATGGCTGCGAGCTTAAAATATCCTCAACGGTACTAGGATTATTCAGGCCCATCTCTTAGGGATCCCCACTATTATTATCCTCATCAAGACGTAGCCTATGCTATATCTCCTCATCCCTATGCAGTGATGAATGCTCAGTCGTACACCCGGCCGCACCAACAATACAACTAGAACAGAGCTCCACTTCCCAGAAATAACCCTCCTCACCAAGCCCCATATACTCCACGTCCTCCTCAGAATAACTACCAATACAATAACCGTCCTCCTGAACCATCCAAAAAAACTAACTTCACACCCATCGGTGAGTCATATTCTAGCCTCTTTCCCAAATTTGTTCAAATGGGCCTGTTGCATCCTGTACCTCCAAACATGCATAATCCAGAATCTCTATCATACAGGCCAGGTACAAGGTGTGTCTATCATTCTGGGGAAGAAGGGCATGACACCGAGGATTACTGGACTCTCAAAATAATAGTTTAAAACCTGGTTGAACAAAAGAAGGTAGTGCTGAGGGATGAGGAAGTCCCCAACGTAACCAATAACCCGTTACCAACTCACAACAATGGGCCATCATCGGAATGATTTGTGAAGATAAGGAGTTTGAACCTGCTTTGAAAGCCATTATTGCCATTGCTGATACAGAAAAGGAACCTAAGATGGCAGCAAAACCCGTCAGGGATGAAAATAAAACAAAGCCTACCACCCAAAATGAAGAAAAGGCTAAGGAAGTAGAGAGAGAGGTAACACCAACCAAAGAAGCCGTCCCCTACGTCCCAAGAGCTCCCAAAAATATGCATCTCATATTGAGCCCTCCAAAGAGGTTGGAGCTAAAATCAAATTTTCCAAGAATGTATGTACCAAAGGGAACGTGTGTGGCAAAAGGGACAGTCATCTCACCAAAGCTGGATGAGCCTCTGGTCATCAGTCGAAGGCCACAAATTCCAATAAAAGATACCACTGCCATCCCTTGGAACTATAATCAGGCGCTGGTCACCTATAAAGGGAAGGAAGTCAGAGGGGAAGTGAATGAAACAAACCCATCTGGGAAGTATCGTGATCCAGAAGAGTTGAACAAAGCCAAACAAAATTGTTTCCCCTCAAACAGCCTGTTACTGGAGAAGAAGCCGAGGAATTCTTCCGAAAAATGAAAACATCAGAGTATGTTAAGATTGATGAACTCAGAAAGGCTCCTGCCTAGGTTTCACTCTTGTCTCTGTTGTTGAGCTAGAGCGAGCACCAAAAGGTACTTCTAAAGACGCTAAATGAGGTGTATATGCCAATCGAGACTACGGTTGAACAACTTGAAATAATGGCAGAGTGGTTCCTCGAAGTCAACAGAATCTCTTTTAGCCGAAATGACTTACCTCCCGATGGAGCTACCCATAACATGGCCTTGCCCTTAACAGTCAAGTTTGAGGGGTATTATGTGAAAAGGGTCATGCTGGACGGCGGATCCGGGGTAGATATTTTCCCTCCGTCAACATTGCAAAGAATGGAAATTGGGACTGAAAGGATCAGGCCGAATAATGTTTGTGTCTGGGCTTTCACGGCGTCAAAAGGCATACTATAGGAGAAATTGATTTAAACCTAACCATTGGCCCTGTGGATTTCGAAATAACGTTCCATGTTGTGGACATGGACACTTCCTATAACTTTCTGCTATGAAGGCCCTTGATCAATGCTGCGGGAGTCGTACCCTCTACCCTCCATCAAATCATCAAGTTCGAATATCAGAACCAAGAGATACTTGTCCATGGAGAAGATGAACGGTCAATCTATAGGGACCCATCAGTCCCCTGTCTCGAGGCAAGAGAGGGAAGTGAACATATTGTTTATCAGGCTTTTGAAATTGTGCTTGCTGATCAATGCGAGGAAGGAACTCCATGCCCTCAACCCTGTTTGTCGAGCGCATCAATCATGGTCACCGGAGAAATTATCAAACATGGATACAAGACCGGGAAAGGGATTGGGGCATCACAGAATCCGAAAATTATTTGGCATAGGTTTTCAAGCTACCAATGCCGATGAAGAATGGGCTGAAAAATGTAAGAGAGATGGGTGGGTTTTTTTCTCATCCAATTCTGCACCTCGCCAAATCATTTGTTAGGCCAAAATACATAGAAGAAGAAGAAGAGGCCTTTACGGCCGAGGAAAGTTAGGATATATTTGAAGCAATGAGGCAAATGCTCTATGAAGTCCACATGGTTCAGCCGGGTGAAGGCTCGAGCACCACTGAGGAGCAATACATAGGACCAAATGCCAAATTGCAAAATTGGAAAGCTACTCCCTTTCCAGTTAGGTGGGAATCTCGGTAGTTCATGTTTTGCCATCCTTTCTACACTCCGAGTTATTTTAGAGTGTAACTCGAGTGTTTTTAATTTTATTATCTTTTAAATTCTGATGTAAAACCCTGCTATCTTCAAATTCAATGAAATGAAATCAATATTTCATCGTCTATAGATCTTCTTGTGTTATTCTTTCTGATTTTGTTATTTTTCTTATTTTTCAGTCCTAATAATGCGGTTTTAAATAACATGACATGATTGCGGACTTCATGTCTAGATCCTAAAACGCCATCTAATTGTGAAATAGTGAATCAATAGCTCAAATATGATGAAGATAAGGCTTTTAAAGAAATAAATTGAGAATTGGAACAATTCAAGAACAAGCCTAAGACAAACCTAAATGAAACTGAGCCAATCAATTTGGGCAATTCGGAAGAGGTTAGAGAAACCATGATAAGCATTCACACAGAAAGAAAAACCATAGATGCATTGATCCAACTCTTGTTCGAATTTAAAGATGTGTTTACATGGTCTTACGATTATATGCCAGGACTAAGTGTCGATTTAGTGGTCCACAAATTGTCAACTCATCCCGATCATCCTCCTTTCCAACAAAAGCAAAGAAAACCTTAAACAGACATCAGTGACAAAATTAAAGAAGAGGTTACCAAACAATTAAAAGTCGGTAAAATCCGAGTAGTCAGATACACTAGATGGATAGCCAACGTATTCCCAATACCAAAAAGGGATGGGAAGATCCAAGTATGTATTGATTACAGGGATTTGAACAGAGCGAGTCCCAAGGACAACTTCCCGTTACCAAACATCCACATCCTCGTCGACAGTTGTGCCAAACATGAGGTATAGAGTTTTGTGGATTGTTATGTTGGGTATCACCAAGTCTTGATGGATGAAGAAGATTCTGAAAGACAGCTTTCACCACACCATGGGGAACCTATTGTTACAGGGTTATGCCATTCGATTTGAAAAACACCGGGGCAATTTACATGAGAGCTATGACTGCCATCTTCCATGACATGATGCACCAAGAAATCGAGGTATATGTTGATGATGTAATTATTAAGTCTAGGACCCAAGAAGGCCATGTCCAAGATTTGAGAAAATTCTTTGAGCAGCTGCGCAAATATGACTTGAAATTGAACCCTACTAAATGTGCATTTGGTGTCCCATCTGGAAAGCTCTTGGGGTTTATAGTCAAAAGGGGAATTGAGTTAGATCCAACAAAGATAAAATCTATCCGAGATCTGCCATCTCTGAAAACCAGGAAAGATGTCATGAGCTTACTGGAATATTAAACTACATTAGCCGGTTCATTGCACAGATTACAACCACCTGTGAGACCATATTTAAGCTGCTAAAGAAAGATGCGGCGATTAAATGGACAGACGAATGCCAAGAAGCTTTTAACAAAATCAAAGAATATTAGTCAAATCCGCCAGTGTTGGTCCCACTTGAGCTCGGGAGACCTTTGTTCTATACCTAACCATCTTGGAGAACTCTTTTGGCTGTGTCCTCGGGCAACATGATGCAACCGGGAAGAAGGAGCAAGCCATCTATTATCTTAGGAACAAATTTACTGGGTATGAAGCCAAATAAACTCTGCTGGAGAGAACTTGTTGTGCCTTAACTTGGGTCACTCAAAAGCTCAGACATTATTTGTTAGCTTATACCACATATCCATAACTCGGTTGGACCCTCTAAAGTACATATTCCAAAAATCTATACCCACTGGAAGGCTAGCAAAGTGGCAAATCCTGCTCATGGAGTTCGACATTGTCTATGTCACCCACACGGCCATGAAAGCCCAAGCCTTGGCCGATCATTTGGCTGAAAACCCGGTTGATGATGAATACCAACCTTTACGTACTTATTTCCCAGATGAGGAAGTAAATTCAGTTGAAGTAATTCCAAAAGACACCAACACTTGAAAAATGCTCTTTGATGGAGCTGTAAATGCGAAAGGTGTTGGGATTGGGGCAATCTTGATTTCTCCCACAAGACAACACTATCCAGCCACCCCCCGTCTTCGGTTCTTCTGTACAAACAACACTGCTGAATACGAAGCTTTCATAATGGGCATGAACATGACAATTGATATGGATGTAAAAGGATTGTTAATCATGGCGGACTCTGACTTGATCATTAAACAAGCACAACGTGAATAGGAAACTCAAGATATCAAGTTTCTTCCATATAGACAACATGTGGAATATCTCAGCAATCGACTCAAATCCATTCAATTCAGGTATATTCCTCGATTCCACAATGAGTTAGTTGATGCATTAGCTACCTTAGCTGCAATACTGCCATATCCGGGCAATGTCTATACTGACCCGTTGGAGATTCAAATCCTAGAAAGGCATGGTTATTTTAACACGGTTGAAGTAGAATCTGATGTCCAACCATGGTATCATGATATTAAAAGGTTCTTGAAAACAAAAGAATACCCGGAGCAGGCCGGCAGAGACTAAAAGAGAACCATTATAAGGCTCGTCGGTAGTTTCTTCTTAAGTGGATAAGTGTTGTATAAAAGAAATCCATATTTGAACCTTTTAAGGTGTGTGGATGCCAAAGAATCTAAAAATATTATGAACAAAGTGCATTCAGGAGTATGTGGTCCCCATATGAACAGATACGTCCTTGCAAAGAAAATCATGCGGGCAGTATTACTGGATGACCATGGAAAAAGATTGTTTCAGTTTTGTACAGAAATGCCATCAGTGTCAGATACACGCCGACCTGATTCGTGCACCACCCTCAGAGTTGCATCCTATGTCAGCATCATGGCCGTTCGTTTCTAGGTGAATGGATGTCATTGGGACAATTGAGCCAAAAGCTTCAAACGGACACAGATTTATATTGTTTGCCATCGACTACTTCACAAAATGGGTAGAAGCAGTCACTTTCAAAACAGTCACTAAGAAAGCAGTGGTGGACTTCGTGCATTCCAACATTATATGTCATTTTGGTATTCCAAAAACTATAATTACTGATAACGTTGCAAATCTAAACAGTCATTTGATGAGGGAGGTATGTGAACAGTTTCAAATCACACACCGTAATTCCACCCTTTACTGACCCAAAGCCAATGGTGCCTTTGAAGCAGAAAATAAAAATATCATGAAAATCCTCAGAAAAATGATTCAAAGTTATAGGAAATGGAACGAGAAGTTGCCTTTCGCATTATTGGGATATTGCACGATCGTGCACACATCAGTTAGGGCTACGCCTTATCTATTAGTTTACGGCAGTGAAGCCGTAATACCTGCAGAAGTCGAAATTCCCTCTCTTCGGATCATTGTTGAAGCTGAAATTGAGGATGATTGATGGGTCAAAACCCGATTGGAACAATTAACCATGATTGATGAGAAAAAAATGGCCGCAGTTTGTCATGGGCAGTTGTACCAACAAAGAATGGCACGCGCCTATAACAAGAAAGTGCAGCCTCAGAACTTTGAAGTGGGGAAACTCGTCCTAAGACATATCCTCCCACATCATGAAGAGGCGAAAGGAAAATTCACACCAAATTGGAAAGGTCCATACATTACAAGGAAACTACTACCAAAAGGGGCTTTGTACTTAGGAGACATCGAAGGAAATGACCCTGAAACAGCTGTCAATGCAGATGCAGTCAAAAGGTATTATTTTTTACCTTTTCCCGATTTTGACGCCATCCGATTGAAATGGCGAAGGCTTTCATTCTCGCTACCCCAAACACTATCAACCTTTCTAAACCTTTTGGAGTCGTTTATTCTTCTTTCATCACCCTTCTTGGAACAAAAATCATTACAAAATAAATAAAAATCAAATCAAAAGAAAAATAAAAAAATAATAATAAATGTTTCCCTGAACTACGTTCGACTTCATTCCGAAAGGGATACGCAGGCAGCCTTTCTCTGGGCTTCAGTCACACCAAAATAAAATTCCACATTTCCCCAAGAGTTTAAGCTGGGGCAAATGTTATGATATTTTCGGCGATGTTTTCGCTTAAAATGTTCCAAAGTTGTAACTCAATGCAAATTATTTTTACCCCAAGTCCTGTTCAAGTCCTTCTGACCGATCGACTGAAGATGTCCAAAATTGGAGGGCATAGTTATTTTGATCTGATGCAAGAAAATGAGAGAAATAAAATGAGAGAGTCTTATCGTGAAAACCCATACGGGCACTGTAAGGCGCCGGTAAGGAGATAAATTAAAATGAGAGAGTCTTATGGGTGAAAAACCACACGGGTACCCTGATGGGACGGTAAGCAAAGAAATTGAAAATGAGAGAATCTTGTTAGAGAAAACTCTCAAAGAGAACTACAAGGCGATGGTGAGAAGAGATTTGAGAGAGGTTAGTCGGTGAAAACCCACAAAAGAGCACCACTGATCGAAAAAGGATAATGGGTCATTGACATGGACACGGCCTGGGCAATATTTCTCAATCTCGAGGTAATAGTTATGATGAATTTCGGAGAGTTAGACGGTTTGCATAGATCGAAAATCCAGTCCAAGAGGCATGTCATATTCATTGGAGGCCGCATACACTTCACATAAGTCCTTCTTTTCCTTCCTCGAAAGGGATGTTTCTTGTCTAAATTCATTTTTCTCGTTCCTTTGTTTATTTTCTTTCAATCCCTTTCGGTCTAACTGTATTCCTAAAGTAAGACAAAGAAAGGTTGGAAAAACTGATTTACAGGGATCTCATTTGACGCGGGCTAATATGCAAAAGGAACCCAGCCTCGTCAGGGGCATCAAGTCGATCTCGACTAATCATAGGGGCCGATGTTTCAAACTCAAAAATCCTGGAAGGAAAAAACCAAATTAAAGTGGCCATGAAGGCAAATGAAGGTTAAGAGGTTAAGTTCCATGTAGCTAACCGCCTCAACAAGGTTTTGAAAAACCAAGATCCTCAAATAATCTGAAATCAAAACTTGAAGAAAAACTAAAAATGGAAGGCAGATAAAGGCGAAATAAAATTGGAAAGGTTAAGTCCCACGCGAGTAACCGTTACAGCAAAGTTTTAGGTGCCAAAATCTTACCAATGCTCCGAAACTCCAAAGGAAAAACAAGTCAAAAGTAAAAGACTTACAAAGGCAAAATAAAGTCAAAAATGATGGGTCCCATGCAACCGATTGCCACGGCAAAATCTGAAAAGCCAAGGTCTCTGGGGTTAGAGATGAAACCAATCCCCAGCAAGCAAGCAAGCGGTTGAGAACTTCGTCAAAAGGGCAAGTTGAAATAGTTAAGGCCGCAAAACGAACCACCATTTCAAACTGACAATTGTTCTTTGTTTGAAAGAAACAGGTGTGACTCGAAAGCAACCTTGCAAGAAGCAGGTGCAACCAAAAAAAACTGCGCAAGGGCTAGAAGCGCTTTTGCAGCGACAACTCCAAAAAGGAAAGTTTCTTATAAAATTCTTTCCTGCAATTACCTATTCTCTTACAATAATTGAAAATAAAAAGAAGAAATGATGTCGAAAATGATTCAAACCCAAAGTATTATAGAGCCTCCAATCCCTAGATACACCTTTTCCAACTTAGGACCCCACTCCTTAGTTGATGCCGGCATAACCCGATGACTTTTCCCAACTTAGGATCCCACTCCTTAGTTGATGCCGGCATAACCCGATGACTTTTAATACTTAGTGTCCCACACCTAGTTGATGCCGGCATAGCCCGATGATTTTTCCAACATAGGGTCCCACTCCCTAGTTGATACCAGCATAACCCGATGACTTTTCCAACATAGGGTCCTACTCTCTAGTTGATGCCGGCATAACCCGATGACTTTTCCAACATAGGGTCCCACTCCCTAGTTGATACCGGCATAACCCGATGACTTTCTCCAACTTAGGAACCCACTCCCTAGTTGATGTCGGCATAACCCGATGACTTTTCCAACATAGGGTCCCACTCCCTAGTTGATGCCGGCATAACCCGACGACTTTTCCAATATAAGGTCCTATTCCCTACTTGATACCGGCATAAACCGATGAATTTTACAACATAGGGTCCCACTCCCTAGTTGACGCCAGTATAACTTGGTGATTCCTCCAATATAGGGTCCCACTCCCTAGTTGACGCCAGCATAACCTGGTGATTTTTCCAATATAGGGTCCCACTTCCTAGTTGACGCCAACATAACCTGGTGGCTTTTCTCAACATAGGGTCCTACTCTCTAGTTGATGACTTTCCAACCTAGGGTCTCCAACCCCTAGTTGACTTCACCATTAGACATAGGGTCTCCACTCCCTAGTCTACATCCACTTCGGGTGTACCATTCCCGACCCTTTATTTATTTCAATAATGAAGTAGTATAGATTTTATTACAATAACTCACAAAATTTTCCTAGTGAAAACTGGGGCAGAAAATTTCTTTCGTTGTTCTTGATATTGCGCTGATTACAAATTAGGACACTGGATTCGAGACGGCCAAAAGAAGAAAGTTCTGATTCAGAATAAAAGAAAGAAAGAGAAGGCCAAACCCAAAGTATAGAAGTGGAGAAGACGTGGACTGCTCAGGACGAGATTGGAGTCATCCGTTCTGTATATCCCGCCTTAATCCAGAAGACGAGAAAATGAAACCAGCATCTGCGGCTAACAAGCATCAAGATCTAACTTAGAGCCAGCAAAAGAACTAGCCAAGACTCAAGACCAAGCCTTAGAGTATACAGATAGGGATCTTGTAACTTGTAGCTGATAGGATTAGTTATTCTTTCTCGTTTTGTTACTTTGGTGTAATAAGTAGCTCAGCAACCAATAGCAGCAATAGCCGCAGTGAAATCACAGCTATCCGGTAGTCCCAGCTACCAAAATTCCCAGAACTACACTGACCTGATTCTTTTATAACCAAGGATATGTAGGCAACCTGAAGCAAATTAGTCAAACTTTTCCAAAATGCTTCTCATGTTGTATTTAAACGGGTAAAAGTTGTTCATAACTGCTCACTTTGTCTTTGCCCGAAAACTCTTCATGTTTTCGAGCAAAGATGGGCAGTTGTGAGTATGTAATATTTCACCTATTAAAAATACTCCTAGAAAATTAATAAATGAATTAATTTTATTATTTGTGCTTAGATTTTTGTGTGAATTTCAGTGTTTATTTGGGAATTATTTGTAGTCATGGTCACATTTTGTCTTTTAAAACTTATAAAAATAGTTAATACTTTGTTACATAATTTAATCATATTATTAGAAGGAAATTACAAAAAAAAAATTGTTCTTTAGATAATTATTGGTCTTAATTAATGATTTTACTTTTAAAATTGACTCAATAGTTAAATTATGATTAAATTAAATTGTGTTAGAATTAATCAACATACCTTAGTGATTTTAATTAGGATTAAGTTAAGTTGGATTAGAATTAGTATGAAACTTAAAGGCTAATCGGACTAGGCTGATTATTAAATCAGGCCCAATTACAATAATCAGTCCAAACACCCCTTTAACTAAACGACACCGTTTTTCTTCACTAAATCCCAGTCGTTGATCTTTGATGATCCAACGACTAGAAACTCAATCCCCATACCCTATATATATGTCCGAACGAACCCCTACCCTCCAAACACCCCCCCACTCTCCCGTCTCTCTCCCTAAACCCCCAAACCCTAGCCGCCTTAAGTTTCCTCACCGGTTCCGCCGCCCTCCGCGGCACCTACCGGCGGCGGACCACCTCCAAATAGATCCAAAACATTACTAGGCCATATCCTCACTCCCCTCAACCCCAATCTGTTCTTAATTTCCCATGAAAATATCTCATCCATTAATTTCAGATCGAAAAATCTGAAAATCACAAAACCTAAGTTTTTGATGAGTTCAAGGGAATCGGTGGCTCAAACCTACGTGACTCAATTTCTCTTGACAAGAGAAATTGATTCACGTGGGTTTGACTCATTTTCAAAACCCACTGGAGTCCGGCCAAACTCTAGCGACCTCAACCTTTTTCTGTAACGACCCGACCAGTCATTTTGCATTATCGGACCCCGTTTCCCTAAATGAAACTTCCCATAGTGGCTTATTATGATTTATGACTTGCGGGGGTAGGTGGTCCGGGATCAAGAATTTTTAGAGCAATATTGGAACACTTCATTCCTTGAGGTTGGCCTTTAAGGCCAAGTTTGACTCCGGTTAACATTTTGAGCAAACGACCTCGGAATCGAGTTTCGACGGTTCCGATAGATTCGTATGATTATTTCAGATTTGAGCATATGTTTGGAATGGGTTTTGGATGACCCAAGAGCTTTTCGGCGCCAAATATAGAAATAAGAATTTCCTTAAGTTAATATTGTGGTTTGGGACGTGTTTTGTGTTATCGAGGTCCGAACGAAATTCCGAGACCGGGAATAGTTCCGTTATGTGATTTATGACTTGCCTTCAAAATTATGTTTTGTGGTCGAATTCTTAGTTTCGTTGTTGTTTTTCACATTCCGAAAATTCGAGGGATTCCGTATCATGAATATAGACTTGCCAGTTAGACGGGGTCCCGAGGGGCTCAGGTGAGTTTCGAACCCCTCGGAGCTATTTTCAAAACACCTAAAATTCCAAGTCTGGTTTCCTTCTCTGCGATTGCAGAGGGGTCACTGCATTCGCAGAGAAGGAACTGGGCAGGTATTGTGAATGCCATGTGCATTCGCACAAAAGGAATTGTGATAGTGAGGGGTTGGGCTCTTGACCCAGTGTGATCGCACACCCCACCCGCGTTCGCACAAGAGCCCAGCCTTGGGCCAGCCCAACTACTCCTTACCCTGTGCGTTTGCAGGGCTCTCTCCGCATCCGCACAGAAGGCCCATGAGGGCCTGGTCATTTAAAGCTCTGCGGTCACAATGCCCAGGCTATGATCGCATAAATTATACCACTAGACAGTGCGTTTTTATAGTGGGATTTAATTCATTTCCCTCATCTTCTTCTTCTTCCTTGGGACAATTTTCAGCATTCAAGAGGGGTAAACGACCTAGTTATTGAAGGTAAGTAAATTCTACCCTAATATTAGTTTCATGCACAGATAACAAGCTAAATTAACTACCTAATTAGTGAAAAATTAAGGATTTGGGGTAGTAACCTAAAGCTTTTGAAATTATAGAAAATTACCCGTCAATTAGCTATGAAATCAAGTAAAAATCATGTATTAATGATCCTTAGGCTATGGGTGAGTGTTTCCTTCGAGAATTTTGGAATTCGAGCATGCGGACCCGGGGTTGGATTTTAGGATTTCTTCAATAATGATTAATTTGGCTAAATAGTAGAAGAATTTCATGCTTTGAGTATAAATTGATATATTTGTATAACATTTGGCTAGTTTCGAGTCCGCGGTATCGAGTTTTGAGTTTCAAGCGCGTTCCTGACCCGGAAAGTAGGTTTGACACGAGGTGAGTCTCCTTTCTAACCTTGTAAGAGGGAACTGTCCCCCTAGGTGCTTTAAATGACTACGTGCTAATGTTTTGGGGGCTACGTACGCCCAAAGTGATGAGAGTCCATATGTAGCGACTATTATTATTATGTCCGGGTAGTTAGGCAAACACCATGCTTAGTGAAGTAATGTTACATGCGGCTTGTTTCCCCGAAATCACGAAATTTAAGTAATTGTTCACGAAAAGTAATTTATAAAGAATAAATGTGTGGATTGTGTGTGCATATGACCGATTCGCAATTTACATTCCGCGAGCGGAGTGTTATTTCCCCAACTCTCATGGGAGCGGGCCGTACTCCACGACAATATTGATAGATATATATTATGGTCCAGGCCGTTCGACCATCGACAGTGCACATAAATGATCATTATTATGGTTCAGGCTGGTTTTCCTTATCCTGTGTGCGCATGTTAAATTGTTAAGGATTCTTTTATGGATTTTGAGTGGTCAGATATATTTTTAAGGGAAAGAAAAGAATAATGAAGTAGAGATTGTATATTTACTTCCAGTATTTATTTGAATTACTGTTATTTTAAATGTTTACTGCTTTTATCATCATTGTATGTCTGTTACTGATATTATATCTTACTAATCATTATGTTGGACCTTAGTGAGTGTAAAGTCGACCTCTCGTCACTACTTCATTGAGTTTAGGCGGGATACTCACTGGGTAGATATTTGTTTATGTACTCATGCTACGGTTCTATACTTAATTGTATAGGTTCTGAGGCTGGTGCATCTGGTTATCAGACCGGAGATCGATTCTGATCATAGTTGGACTGGACTTCACGGTGAGATGCTTCTCCTGACGATCCTTGGCAGAACCATGGAGTTTTATTTTGCTTATTTCCCGTCTATTCCTTTCAGACAGTGGGACTGTATATTATATCTTTTGTATATCCTGTTAGTATGCCCGTAGGACTTGTGACACTAGTTCCTGGCACACACGTGGTGGTTGTTTTGGTTTGGGGGTCTGTATATATATACTGGCTCACTCCTCTTTACGACTGCTTTTGGTTAAAGATGGCTTCCTATCTTTTTGAATTAATATTTTGAACTTTAAAACTTGGCACGTGTTAGGATGTTTAATAGAGTATGGGAAAAATCCGTAGTAATTTAAGTGTGGGCTTAACCCCGGTGTCGGGCGCCATCACGACCTGAGTTAGTATTTCGGGTCGTGACAACATGGTATCATAGCACTAGGTTCACGTAGGTCTCACAAGTCACGGGCAAACCTAGTAGAGTCTTGCGGATCGGTACAGGGACGTCTGTACTTGTCTTCGGGAGGCTATAGTGTGCTAGGAAAACCTCTTCTTATTTTTTTATTCTATTGTGCAGTCAATGCTTTACTAAATCTCATTCTTCTATTCACTCGCTGATTGTGAGGACGCGTGCATCAGATGTTCCTGACCCGGGAGGGGCCGCTACCCCCGTTGTTAGAGGCCGGGGGAGGGCACCGGCCCGAGGTAGGGGACGAGGGCGTCCCCGAGCTATTCCAGTTGTACCACCACCGGAGGATACTACTATAGAAGAATAGGGTGAGGTGCCCCCAACAGGTCCTGCTCTAGTGGACTTTATGATGGCGTCAGGCTTTTAGGAGATCATGGGTCGTATGATGCGGTTTATGGACACCATGTCCCAGGCTGGTTTATTTCCAGCAGATCCTACAACATTTCAGGCGGGAGGGGGGGCCTAGACTCCTACCGCCTAGGCTGCAGGTCAGGAAGCAGCATTACATCATGCCCAGGTACACTGCCCGTGGGTGGGGTCCAGCCTGTAGCAGCAGCACTTGAGCCCAAACCAACTGCGGACGGCTATCCGCAGAAGTTGTTGGATAGATGGACGCGATTTCACCTTCTAGTCTTCGGGGGTGATCGAGTCGAGGATTCCCAGGATTTTGTTGACAGGTGCAGGGATAGGCTACACAATATGAGGATATTAAAGTCCCATGGAGTGGACTTCACTACCTTCCAGCTAGAGGGCAAAGCTCGCAGATGGTGGAAGTCCTATATTCTCAGCAGGCCAGCAGATTCTCCTACCATCACTTGGGAGTAGTTCACTCAGATGTTTCTAGACAGGTATATCCCACCCTCTGAGAGGGAGGAGCTGCGATATCAGTTTGAGCAGGGAGAGATGTCAGTGACAAATTATGAGGCTAGATTCTCAGAGTTGTCTCGCCACGTACTTATGATATTGCCAACTGATGCTAAGAGAGTGCGAAGATTTATAGCAGGGCTGCACTCCGGTATTAGGGCCAACATCGACCGAGAGGTGGATTTCAAAGGGAACTCCCTATCAGCTGGTGGTCAAGATAGCTCGTCGGATTGAGGGCTATCGATCTAGAGGTAGAGAACATGGTTAGTACAACAGGAGAGCCAGATTCTCCGGGGATTTCAAAGGTGCCCCAGTTAGGGGCAGAGGTCAGTTTAGTAGAGGTCAGCCCAACAGGCCTCTATATTCAGCATCCCCACCACCTCCCCAAGGTTTTCTAGCAAGGGCTCATTTCAGCGCCATGCCAGAGCATTCCTACCACCCTCCAGCCATTCAGAGTTCACCCAGTGGTTATTCTGGTTATCCAAGATTCCCCAGTCCCTACTTTAGTGCTATGCCAGAGAGTACACATCGCTCTCCGACCATTCAGGGGTTTATTTCGGGGAAGCGAGCTATGATACCGAAGGTTGTTATGAGTGTGGGGATCCAGGTCATATGAAGAGGCATTGTCCTAGGCTTCGGGGCAAAGTGGTGCAGCACGATTATCAGCCTGTGGGTCCAGCACCAACCGTCAAGCCACTTAGAGGTGGGGGACATGTTGGCACGGGTCATCCTAGAGGTGGAGGCCAATCAGGGAGAGGTCAGCCAGCTCCTGTTCATTCTGGCAGGGCTCAGTCTTCGGGCGCTCCAACTAGATTCTATGCTATTCCGGCCAGATCAGATGTAGTGGCCTCAAACGCCGTGATCAAATGTATTATCATAGTATGTGGTAGAGATGCATCAGTGTTATTTGATCCAGGATCCACTCATTCCTATGTTTCCGTCTTATTTGCTCATTTTCTCGATGTCCCTCGTGAGTCCTTGGGTTCTCCTATATGTGTGTCAACTCCTGTGGGCTATTATGTGGTGGTAGACCGGGTTTACCGGTCCTGTATGGTTACATTATGCGGGTTCGAGACTCGAGCGGATCTCCTATTGCTCGACATGGTTGATTTTAAGATTATTTTAGGCATGGATTGGCTATATCCTTATCATATAGTGCTAGATTTCCATGCCAAGATAGTTACTTTATCCATTCCAGAGTCGCCTAGGCTGGAGTGGAAAGGTTCCTCAGTTAGTGCAGCCAGTCGGGTTATTTCATTCCTGAAGGCTCGACATATGGTCGAGAAGGGTTGTCTGGCCTACCTCGCTTATGCGCGGGACGCCACCGCCGGGTCTCCGAAGATTGATTCAGTGCCAGTTGTTTGAGTGTTTGCTGATGTATTTCCTTCGGACCTTCCGAGCATGCCTCCGGATCGTCATATTGACCTATGCATTGATTTAGCTCCAGGAACCCAACCTATATCTATTCCTCCATACCGTATGGCTCCAAAAGAGTTGAAGGAGTTGAAAG
The DNA here is from genome assembly GCA_005239535.1 of Nicotiana rustica. NCBI lineage: Eukaryota > Viridiplantae > Streptophyta > Magnoliopsida > Solanales > Solanaceae > Nicotiana > Nicotiana rustica. The sequence continues at coordinate 152,299 of ML446592.1, read as the reverse complement.
AGCAGCTTGAGGAGTTGTTGGCTAAGGGATCATCAGACCGAGTGTATCTCCGTGGGGTGCTCCATTTCTATTCGTGAAGAAGAAGGATGGGTCCATGCGGATGTGTATTGATTACCGCCAGTTGAACAAGTTCACCATTAAGAACAAATATCTTTTGTCGCGCATCAATGATTTTTTTGACTAGTTGCAGGGTGCTAGGGTGTTTTCTAAGATTGATTTGAGATCGGGATATCATCAGCTGAGGATTCGAGCCTCAGATGTCCCGAAGACAGCTTTTCGCATGAGGTATGTCCAGTACGAGTTTCTGGTAATTTTTTTTGGTTTGACTAATACCCCAGAAACATTCATGGACTTGATGATAGGGTGTTCATGCCGTATATTGATTCATTTGTCATCGTATTCCTTGATGACATTTTGATTTACTCACGTAGCTTGGGGGAACACGAGCAGCATTTGAGAGTTGTGCTCCAGACTTTGCGAGAACATAATCTATATGCTAAGTTCTCCAAGTGTGAGTTCTGGTTGGATTTCGTGGCATTCTTGGGGCACGTGGTATCCGGAGAGGGTATCAAGGTTGATCCTCATAAGGTTGAGGCGGTTATAAAGTTGGTCGCGTCGTACTTCACCTACAGAGGTCAGGAGCTTTTTGGGCCTAGAAGGCGATTACCGCTTATTTGTGGAGGGATTCTCTTCTATTGCAGCTCCATTGACTAGATTGAATCAGAAGAATGCCCCATTCATATGGTCCGACGAGTGTGAGGCGAGCTTTCAGAAGCTCAAGACAGCATTGACCTTAACACCAGTTCTGGTATTGCCTTCCGGTTCTGGGATGTATACAGTGTATTGCGACGCTTCACGCGTTGGTTTGGGGTGTGTGTTGATGCAGGAAGGGAGAGTTATTGCTTATTCTTCATGCCAACTTCAGGTTTATGAGAAGAATTACACTGTGCACGATTTAGAGTTGGCGGTGATTGTGTATGCTCTTAAGATTTGGAGGCACTACTTGTATGGGGTATCCTGTGAGGTTTATACAAACCACCACAGCTTGTAGCACTTGTTCAAGCAGAGGGATCTTAATCTGAGGCAGCGCAGATGGCTTGAGTTGTTGAAGGATTATGATATCACCATTCTTTATCATCCAGGCAAGGCAAATGTGGTAGCAGATGCTTTGAGCAGGAAGGCAGAGAGTATGGGTAGCTTGGCTTATATTGCAGCAGAGGAGAGACCTCTAGCCTTAGACATTTAGTCCATGGCTAATCTCCTGGTGAGATTAGACCTTTCAGAGCCTCGTCGAGTTCTTGCATATGTGGTTGCTCAGTTTTAGTTATTGGGGAGATTAAGGCTTGATAGTATGATGATTCGTGTTTGGTAGAGCTACATGAGAGGAGGATTCTAGAGGAGGCACACAGTTCTCGGTATTTTGTCCATCCTGGTGCTACGAGACTGTATCGTGATTTGAAGCAGCATTACTATTGGAGGTGGATGAAGAAGGACATTGTGAGTATGTGGCTAGGTGCCTTAATTTCCAGCAGGTTAAGTATGAGCACCAGAGGCCAGGAGGCCTACTTCAACAGATGCCCATTCCGGAGTGGACGTGGGAGCGCATCACTATGGACTTCGTGGTTGGGTTTCCTCGGACTTTGTGGAAGGTTGACGCGGTTTGGGTCATTGTGGATAGATTGACAAAATCGGCATATTTCGTTCCAGTGGCTACTACATATACTTCTGAGAGGTTGGCGCAGATCTACATTCAGGATATAATCCGGTTGCATGGTGTGTCGGTGTCCATTATATCAGATCGAGGTCCTCAGTTCACCTCGCACTTCTGGAGAGCATTGCATAGTGAGATGGGTACCTAGATAGACCTCAGCACAACATTTAACCCTCAGACTGATGATCAGTCAGAGCGTATAGTTCAGATATTGGAGGACATGCTCAGGGAATGTGTGAATGACTTCGGAGGACAGTGGGACCAGTTCTTTCCTTTGGCCGAGCTTGCTTACAATAATAGTTATCAATCCAGCATTGAGATGTCACCAATTGAGGCTTTGTATGGTCAGCGATGTCGTTCTCCTATCGGGTGGTTTGAGTCTGGCGAGGCTAAGTTATATGGCACCGACCTGGTGAGGGATGCTTTGGAGAAAGGGAAGTTGATCCAGGAGAGGCTCCGCACACCACAATCCAGACAGAAGATTTACGCGGATCAGAGGGCACGTGATGTATCATTTATGGAGGGAGATAAGGTCCTGTTGAATTTCTCGCCTATGAAGGGTATTATGAGGTTTGGGAAAAGGGGCAAGCTAAGCCCGAGGTTTATAGGTCCCTTCGAGGTGTTGAGGCGAGTTGGGGAGGTTGCTTATGAGCTGGCCTTACCTCACAGTTTATCTGGACTTCATCCAGTTTTTCATGTATCCATGCTCCGAATGTACCACGCCAAATTCTCTCACGTGGTTGATTTCAGCACTATTCAGTTTGATGAGAGTTTGGGCTACAAGGAGGAGCCAATTGCTATTATTGATAGACAATATCGCCACTTGAGGTCCAAGAGAGTTTCTGCATTGAAGGTCGAGTGGAGGGGCCAACCAGTCGAGGGACCAACCTGGGAGTCCGAGGAGGACATGCGGAGCAGTTCTCCACACTTATTCAGCACTTCAGGTATGATTCTAGACCTGTTCGAGGACGAACATTTATTTATGCGGTGGAGAATGTAACGACCCGACCAGTTGTTTTGCATTATTGGACCCTGTTACCCTAAATGAAACATCCCATAGTGGCTTATTGTGATTTATGACTTGCGGGGGCGGGTGGTCCGGGATTCAGAAATGTTTAAAGCAATATTGGAACACTTGGTTCCTTAAGGTTTGCCTTTAAGGCGAAGTTTGACTTTGGTCAACATTTTGAGCAAACGACCTTGGAATCGAGTTTCGACGATTCCGGTAGCTTCGTATGATGATTTCGGACTTGGGCGTATGTTCATAATGTCTTTTGGATGAACCGGGAGCATTTCGGCGCCCAATATCATAATAAGAATTTCTTTAAGTTAATATTGTGGTTTGGGACGTGTTTTTGTGTTATCGAGGTTCGAACGCAATTCCGAGATCGGGAATAGTTCCGTTATGTCATTTATGAATTGCCTGCTAAATTTGGTGTCATTCTGAGTAGTATAGGTCGGTTCGGCGCATTGTTAGCGAATTCCAGAACATTAAGTTCAAAGTTTGATTCAATTTGGTTTTGGGGTCGAAGTCTTAGTTTCATTGTTGTTTTTCACGTTCCAAAAATTCGAGCAAAAATTCGGGTCACGAGGGGCTTGGGTGAATTTCGGACCCCTCAGAACTATTTTTAAAACACTAGAAATTCCAGGTCTGGTTTCCTTCTCTGCGATCATGGAGAGGTCACTGCGTTCGCAAAGAAGGAACTGGGCAGGGGTGGTGAAAGCCCTGTGCGTTCTCATAAAAGGCACTGCGATCGCGATGGGTTGGGCTCCTAACCCAGTGTGATCGCATACCCCACCCGCGTTCACACAAGAGCCCAGCCTTGGGCCAGGCCAGCTACTCCCTACCCTATGCGTTCGTAGGGCTCTCTCTACGTTTACACAGAAGGCTCATGAGGGTCTGGTCATTTAAAGCTCTGCGATCGCACTGCCCAGGCTGCGATCACATAGAGTAGACCACTGGGCAGTGTGTTTTTATAGCGAGATTTAATTCATTTCCCTCATCTTCTTCTTCTTCCTTGAGACGATTTTCATCATTCAAGAGGGGCGAATGACCTAGTTATTGAAGGTAAGTAAATTCTAACCTAATATTAGTCTAAGGCATTGATTACAAGCTAAATTAACTACCTAAGTAGTGAAAACTTAAGGATTTGGAGTAGTACCTAGGGTTTTTGAAAATATAGAAAATTACCCGTCAATTAGCTATGAAATCAAGTAAAAATCATGTATTAATGATCCTTAGGCTACGGGTGAGTGTTTCTTTCGAGAATTTTTGGAATCCGAGCATGCAGGCCCGGGGTTGAATTTTAGGATTTCTTCAAGAATGATGAATTTGGCTAAGTAGTAGAAGAATTTCATGATTTGTGTATAAATTGATATATTTGTATAACATTTGGCTAGTTTCGAGTCCGTGGGTGTCGAGATTCGAGTTTCGGGCGCGTTCTTGACCCAGAAAGTAGGTTCGACACGAGGTGAGTCTCCTTTATAACCTTGTAAGACGAATTTGTCCCCCTAGGTGCTTTAAATGACTATGTGCTAATGTTGTGGGGGCTACGTACGCGCAAAGTAATGAGAGTCCGTACATAGCGACTATTATTGTTATGTCCGCGTAGTTAGGCCTACACCATGCCTTATGTTTTTCCTTTAAATGAACTATATGCTTAGTGAATTAATGTTACATGCGACTTGTTTCCCCGAAATCATGGAATTTAAGTAATTTTAAGTAATTGTTCACGAAAAGTAATTTGTAAAGAATAAATGTTTGGATTGTTTGTGCATGTGACCGCTTCGCAATTTACATTCCGCGAGCGGAATGTTATTTCCCCAACTATCATGGGAGCGGGTCGTACGCCACAGTGATATTGAAAGATATATATTATGGTTCGGGTCGTTCGACCCTCGGCAGTGCACAAAAATGATGGTTCAGGCCGGTTGTCCTTATCCTGTGTGCGCATGTTAAATTGTTAAGGATTCATTTATGGATTTTGAGTGGTCAGATATATTTTTAAGGGAAATAAAAGAATAATGAAGTAGACATTGTATATTTACTTTTAGTGTTTATTTGAATTACTGTTATTTAAAATGTTTACTACTTTTATCACCCTTGCATGTATGTTTATGATATTATATCTTGCTAATAATTATGTTGGACCTTAGTGAGTGTCGAGTCGACCTCTCGTCACTACTTCTTCGAGGTTAGGGGGGATACTCACTGGGTACATATTTGTTTATGTACTAATGCTACGCTTCTGTACTTAATTATAACGACCCGACCGTTCGTTTCGCGTTATCGGACCCCGTTCCCCTAAATGAAACTTCCCATAGCGACTTATTGTGATTTATGACTTGCGGGGGCGGGTGGTCCGGATTCGGAAGTTTTTAGAGTGCTACAGAAACACTTGGTTCCTTAAGGTTGGCCTTTAAGGCCAAGTTTGACCTCGGACAACATTTTTAGTAAGTGACATCGGAATCGAGCTTTGACGGTTCTGGTAGCTTCATATGATGATTTCGGACTTGGGCGTATGTTCGGAATGGGTTTTTGACGATCAGGGAGCGTTTCAATGCCCAATATTAAAATAAGGAGTTCCTTAAGTTCCTATAATGGTTTGGGACTTGTTTTTGCAATATCGAGGTCCGAACGGATTTCCGAGATCGGGAATAGTTCCGTTATGTCATTTATGAATTTCCTGCAAAATTTGGTGTCATTTTGAGTAGTATAGGTCGGTTCGGCGCGTTGTTAGCGAAGTCTAGAAAACTTAAAGTTCCTAAGTTTGGTTCTAGGGGTTTTGAGGTGTGATTTTGAGTTTTAGGGTTGTTTTGGGTGTTCCGAAGGCTCGAGCGAGTCTGTATTATGATTTGGGAGTTTTTGGTATATTTGGACGGGGGCTCGGGTGGGCGAAGGTGCCTCCCGGACACCACACAAGGCCAAAAAATAGCTGAAATAGCTGATGGTGCACCTGTTCTGGTGTGACTGCTGGTGCGGTTGCCCAGTCGCAGGAGCGGGACCACTCTTGCAGTCCCAACCTCACAGGTGCGACCCCTCAGCGAGTAGGCCAATTCTCGCAGGTGCGGACAAAGTTTCGTAGGAGTGGAGCCGCAGGTGCGGTCTCCACTCCGCAGGTGCGGGCCCAAGCCTCCTCATCCATTTTCGCAGGTGTGAGCCTTGCTCGCAGGTGCGGAAACACTGTTTAGATAGTGTGTTTTTAAGCCATTTTCCTTATCTTCTTCTTCTTCCTTGGGGAGATTTCAACCATTTTAGAGGGGCAAACGACCTGGTTATTGAAGGTAATTAAATTATACTCTAGGCTTAGCTTCATGCATGGATTACTATCTTAATGAACTCCCTAAATTAGTGAAAAATCAAGAATGGGGTAGTAACCTAGGGCTTTCGGAAATTTGAGAATTTACCCGTGAATTAGCTATGAAATCAAGTAAAAATCGTATATTAATGATCATTAGGCTATGGGTGAGAATTTTGTTCGAGAATTTTTGGAATCTGAGCATATGGGCCCGGGGTTGGATATTAGAATCTCATCGAGAATGGTGAACTTACTAAAGGAGTAGGAGAATTTCCATACCTTAAGCTTAAATTAATTTATTTGTATAACATTTGGCTAGTTTCGAGTCCTCGGGTGTAGAATTCAAGTTTTTTTGGCGCGTTCTTGGTCCGGGGAGTAGATTCTGCACGAGGTGAGTCTCGTTTCTAACCTTGTAAGGGGATTTAAATTCTATATGTGATAACTGTGGGGGCTACGTATGCACAAGGTGAAGAGAGACTGTACATAGCGGCTATTATTGTTATGTCCGGGTAGCTAGGCTTACACCACGTTTTATGTTTTCCTTGAAATGAATTATATGCTTAGTGAATTAATGTTATATGCGGATTGTTCCCGAGATCATGGAATTTAAGTATTTTTTAAGGAATTGTTCACGAAAGTAATTGATAAATAATAAATGTGTGGATTGTGTGTGCATGTGACCGCTTCGCAATTTACATTCCGCGAGCGGAGTGTAGTTCCCCCACTGTCATGGGAGCGAGTCGTATGCCACGGCGCGACTGAAAGACAAATATTATGGTTCGGTCCGTTCGACCCTCGGCAGCGCACATATATGATCATTATGATGGCTCAGGCCAGTTGTCCTTATCCTGTATGCGCATGTTAAATTTTTAAGAATTATGTTATGGATTTTGAGTGTTCTAATAAATTTTTAAAGGAAAGAAAACAATAATGAGATAGAAATTGTATATTTACTTTCAGTATTTATTTGAATTACTGTTATTTTAGATGTTTACTGCTTTATCATCCTTGTATGTCTGTTACTGATATTATATATTGCTAATCATTTTATTGGACCTTAGTGAGTGTGAAGTCGACCTCTCGTCACTACCTCTTCGGGGTTAGGCGGGATACTCACTGGGTACATATTTGTTTATGCACTCATGCTGCACTTCTGTACTTAATTGTACAGGTTCTAAGGCTGGTGCATCTAGTTATCAGACCAGAACTCTATTCTGATCTATGATGGACCCGACTTCACGGTGAGCTGCTTCTCCTGATGATCCTCGGCAGCACCTTGGAGTTTTCTTTATCTTATTTCCCGTCTATTCCTTTCAGATAGTGGGATTGTATATTATGTTTCGTATATTCTGTTAGTATGCCCGTAGGACTTGTGACACTAGTTCCTGGCACACACGTAGTTGCTATTTTGGTTTACGGGTCTCTCTCTTTCTCTCTCTCTCCCT
>ML446592.1:120074-135987 GCA_005239535.1 Nicotiana rustica | reverse complement strand
ATATATACATATGTATAGTGTCTCACTCCTCTTTACGACTGCTTTTGGTTACAAATGGCTTACTATCTTTTTCAATTAATGTTTTGAACTTTAACACTTGGCATGTGTTGCGATGTTTAATCAAGTATGGGAAAAATCCTTAGTAATTTAAGTGTGGGCTTGCCTAACCCCGGTGTTGGGCATCATCACGTCCTGCGTTAGTATTTTGGGTCGTGACATTTTCCGGCCAACCTTTTCGGGTATAACTGGTACTCCTAACATTACTTCATGTTTAATTAAGAATGTTTTGAAATTATTTTCAAGTTAATTTCCTATTTGTTTTCTGTTTTTAGTTTAGTTGACTAATTCTTATTCCTCATGGTTGTCTCGTCTAATTCCTGATTTCATTAGTTTATTTATTAGGAGTTATTAGCCTAAATCTTCTTTGCTTTAATTTTCTATTTTATAGCTTAAAATAGTCACCTAGATTAAGTTTTGTTTTTCCATTTAGTCTTGAACTGGTAGTATTAGGTCATCATAACTTTCTTTGATCTTTTGTTCAACTCCTATTATTGATTGATTTTGAATTAATAGTGTTACATAGTTGTCTTTTCTTTTAGCTTGGTTCATTGTTGTTAACTTTAATTTCTGAATAATTGACACTGATTATTAGCCAAGGGTTTCAGGCTATCTTATTTTCTGTTTTTAAGTTGATTTCCATTATAAGTAATCATGCATGTTTAAGATATCGAAACTACTTGTTTAAATCTTGGCCTAATTAATTCATCCTGAATTGTTAGTAATCATAGGTATTTTGAGCATTGAATTCTGATTTTTGTTTCTTAACAGACTATTAGTTAATCATATATGATTAGTTAACCTAGGATTATGTTCTTTCCTTTAGTCATTGTACATTGCTTTAAAGTAGATATTTAACTTATTATTTAGGGTAATTAATTAAGTATACTTAGCTAATCATACTTGTTTGGATGACTTGAATTAGTTTGGTTTAGGTTCTGAAAATGATTCACTTAGGCTCAATTACTAATCTTTGTTTAGGATTGTTTCAACTACTCTTGAAGAAGTTCAATATTCAGCTTCTTCATTAGTGTTAGTTAATAAGCATAATCACCTAATTAGGTCTATTTAGTCAAGTTAATTAGGCTTATAGTTTAATATAGGCTGTTTTGAGTTACCTGATTTAGGAACTCAATAATGGCCAATTCTTGGCAAATGAGGCTCAATTAGTTAGGCCCAAATTGGTCAACTGATTGCCCAAAGCCCTGAACAATAAGAGGTAATTATAGAGGTATTTTAAGGTATTTTAGGAATTCCAATCTTAGCTGTAACAGCCTAAGAAACTTCTAGAATGAAGATAAAAGACCAAAAACAAAATAAGAAAGATAATCAATCAGAATTCTGGGTAAAACAGTAAAATTACAGAGGTAAAAAGGGTGTAAAAATAGAGGAAGTTTCTAAAAAATGTATAGCTATCCTAGTTGTTACAAAAAGATGCTAAAAAAGGATAAGGAGGATAGTTATACCAGGGCTGTTTAAAAACTGTACTATCTTTCAAAATTAGGATAAAGAATATTCCTAAAATATACCCATCCTAGGCAGCCTATATATAGGCATTGTTATGCTGGAAAATATACACACATTATATAGATATACCTTCTGAAAACACTGGAGATTACTCTCATAGATTACACCCTCTGAAAAACACTACATACTCTGAAAAATACTCTTAGAATACTTATAGGCTCACTACTTTGAAAAACACAAAATCATTATGAAAAGAATAAAAATGGACACAAAACACTCTGAAAGAAAAGGAATTAGGGATTCTTCTGTTCTTTTCTACTGATTTTTGAACTGAAAATCTCTGAAACTCCTTCTATTATGGCAAAAATCTGATTCAATGTCTCGTTTAAATTCTGGTTTCTTGTGCTGTGGATTTTCTGGTTAAAACTGGGTTTAACTTGGTTGGTATTCTGGGTTGTTGCTGTTGTCTGATTGCTGCTGGGTAAGTTCAGATTTGCTTTAAATTTTAATCTTTATTTGGTCCCTTTTCTCTTTGTGTTTTCTCTATTTTTAAGGTATGTAATAACTCTTTTACATTAAATAGAATTGTTGGTTTGAACCTCTGCTTAAATATCAGTGTTCGTGTGTGTTTATGTTGCAAATCCTAGGTGTAGGGGTTAATATGTTCATGTGCCTTCCTATATCTATGTTTTGAATGTTTTTCGTGAACTATAGCTTTGTTTAAGCATGTTGTCTACTGTCATGACCCAAAATACTAACTCAGGTCGTGATGGCGCCCAACACCGGGGTTAGGCAAGCCCACACTCATATTTCTAAGGATGTTTCACATATTTGAGTAAACATCCCCACACGTGTCAAGTATTAAAGTTCAACACATTAATGGAAAAGATAGTAAGCCATTTTTAACCAAAAGCAGTCATAAAGAGGTGTGAGCCAACATATATATATATATACAGACCCGCAAACCAGAATAACCACTACGTGTGTGCCAGGAACTAGTGTCACAGGTCCTACGGGCATACTAACAGAATATACAAAAATATAATATACAATCCCACTGTTTGAAAGAAATATACGTGAAATAAGCAAAAGAAAATCCATGGTGTTTCCGAGGATTGTCAGGAGAAGCAGCTCACCATGAAGTTAGATCCAACTATGATCAAAATCGAGTTCCGATGTGATAACCAGATGCACCAGCCTCAGAACCTGTACAATTAAGTACAGAAGTGTAGTATGAGTACGTACACAAATATGTACCCAGCGAGTATCCCGCCTAACCTCGAACAAGTAGTGACGAGAGGTCGACTTGACACTCACTAAGGTCCAACAAAATGATTAATAAGATATAATATCAGTAACAGACATACAAGGGTGATAAAAACAGTAAACATTAAAAATAACAGTAATTCAGATAAGTACTGGAAGTAAATATAAAATTTCTACTTCATTTTCTTTTCTTTCGTTTAAAAGTATATCTGACCACTCAAAATTCATAAAAAGAATCATTAACAATTTAACATGCGCATACAAGAGAAGCAACCGGCTTGAGCCATCATAATGATCATATATGTGCGTTGCCGAGGGTCGAACGACCCGAACCATAATATATATCTTTCAATCTCGCCGTGGCGTATGACCCGCTCCCATGAGAGTGGGGAAAATAACACTCCGCTCGTGGAATGTAAATTATGAAGCGGCCACATGCACACACAATCCACACATTTATTCTTTATAAATTACTTTTCGTGAACAAGTCCTTATGATTACTTAAATTCCATGATCTCATGGAAACAAGCCGCATGTAACATTAATTCACTAAGGAAATAGTTCATTTCAAGGAAAAACATAAGGCATGATGTAGGCCTAACTACCGGACACAACAATAATAGTCATGACGTACGGACTCTCATCACTTTGCGCGTACGTAGACCCCACAAATATTAGCACATAGTCATTTAAAGAACCTAGGGGGAAAGTTCCCTCTTAAAAGGTTACAAAAGGAGACTCACCTCGCGTCACACCTACTCCCCGGGTCAAGAATGCGCCTGAAACTCCGAACTCGACACCCACGGACTAGAAACTAGCCAAATGTTATACAAATATATCAATTTATATTCAAAGAATGGAATTCTCCTATTATTTAGTCAAATTCACCATTCTTGAAGAAACCCCAAAATCCAACCCCGGGCCCGCATGCCCAGATTCTGAAAATTCTAGAAGGAAACCCTCACCCATAACCTAAGGATCATTCATATATGATTTTTGTATGAATTCATAGCCAATGCACGGGTAATTTTCTACAATTTCAATAGCCCTTGGTTACTACCCCAAATCCTAAAATTTTTCACTAATTAAGTAGTTAAATTCTACTAAGAATGCATGCATTAACTAACTTTAGGATAGAATTTACTTACCTTTCAGTGGTTGGGTCATGGAGCCTTTTTCCCAAGCTCTCAAAGTGTTTAATGGTGGAAGAAATGAAGAAACAATGAAGAATCTCGTATTTTAAAGAAACACACTCCTTGAAAGTGGTTCCGCAGCTGTGGCTCAAGGACCGAACTTGCGGTCTTGCACCTGCGAGCAAAGGCTCGCACCTGTGGAAATGGATGAGAAAGCATGGGCCTGCACCTGCAGAGAGGACACCGCACCCGCGGCTCCGCTCCTGCGAAACTTTGTCCGCACCTGCGAGAAATGGGCTGCCTGCTGGGGATCGCACCTGCAAGGCTGGGAACGCAGGAGCGGTCTATCACCTGCGACTAGGCAACCGCACCTGCGGTCACACCAGAACAGGTGCACCAACAACTATTTCAGCTGGTTCTTGGCCTTGTGTTGTGTCCGGGAGGCACCTGGTCCCACCCGAGCCCCCGTCAAAATATACCAACAAGTTCCAAATCATAACACGGACTCGCTCAAGCATTCAGAACACCCAAAACAACGCTAAAACTCAAAATAACACCTCAAAACCCCTAGAACCAAACTTAGGAACTTTAACTTTTCTTGACTTCGCTAACAACGCGCCGAACAGACCTATACTACTCGGAATGACACCAAATTTTGCAAGCAAGTCATAAATGATATAACGGAACTATTCTCGGTCTCGGAATTCCGTTTGGACCTCGATTACTCAAAAACACGTCCTCAACCACAATAGGAATTTAAGGAACATACGCCCAAGTCCAAAATCATCATAGGAAGCTACTGGAACCGACGAAACTCGATTTTGAGGTCGTTTACCCAAAATATTGACCGAAGTCAAACTTGGCCTGAAAGGCCAACCTTAAGGAGCCAAGTGTTCCTATAGCACTCTAAACACTTCCGAATCACGAACCACCAGTCCCCACAAGTCATTAGTCACAATAAGCCGCAATGGGAAGTTTCATTTAGGGTAACAAGTTCGGAAAATGCAAAACGACCGGTCGGGTCGTTACATTCTCCACCTCTTAAACAAGTGTTCGTCCTCGAATGGTTCTAGAATCATACTTGAAGTGCTGAATAAGTATGGATATCTACTCCGCATGCCCTCCTCGGACTCCTAGGTTGCCTTTTCAACTGGTTGGCCCTTCCACTGGACTTTTACGGCAGAAACTCTCTCGGACCTCAACTGGCGAACCTGTCTATCAATAATAGCAACTGGCTCCTCCTCGTGGTACCCCCAGAGCATGGATACATGAAAAACTGGATGAACTCATAACAAACTGGGAGGTAAGGCAAACTCATAAGAAACCTCCCCAACTCGCCTCAAGACCTCGAAGGGACCTATAAACCTCGGGCTTAGTTTGCCCTTCTTCCCAAACCTCATAACACCCTTCATAGGCGAGACTTTCAACATGACCCTATCTCCCTCCACGAAGTCCATAGTGATGTGTTCCCACTTCCACTCCGGAATGGGCATCTACTGAAGTAGGCCTCCTGGCCTCTGGTGCTCATACTTAACCTGCTGGAAATTAAGGCACCTAGCCACATACTCCACAATGTCCTTCTTCATCTGCCTCCACCAGTAATGCTGCTTCAAATCACGATACATCATCGTAGCACCAAGATGAATAGAATACTGAGAACTGTGTTCCTCATCTAGAATCCTCTCCCTCAGGCCATCAACATAAGGAATACATAAGCGGCCCTGAAGTCTCAAAACACCATCCTCGCCAATAGTAACCTCCTTGGACCTACCCTGAACCACTATCTCCCGTAGCTGTGCCAAACACGGATCATCATACTGCCGAGCCTTAATCTCCCCCAACAACAAAGACTGAGCAACCACATGTGCAAAAACTCGACAAGGCTCTGAAAGGTCTACTCTCACCAGGCGATTAGCCAAGGACTGAATGTCCACAGCCGAGGTCCCTCTGCTGCAATATAAGCCAAGTTACCCATACTCTCCACCTTCCTGCTCAAAGCATCTGCTACAACATTTTCCTTGCCAGGATTATAAAGAATGGTGATATCATAATCCTTCAACAACTACAGCCATATGTGCTGCCTCAAATTAAGATCCCTCTTCTTGAACAAGTGCTGCAAGCTGTAGTGTTCTGTATAAACCTCATAGGATACCCCATACAAGTAGTGCCTCCTGATCTTAAGAGCATGCACAATCGCCGCCAACTCTAAATCGTGCACAGGGTCATTCTTCTCATGAACCTTTAGCTGGCGTGAAGCATAAGCAATGAATCTCCCTAAATTCATCAACACACACCCCAAACCAACGCATGAAGCGTCGCCAATAAACTGTATACATCCCATAATCGAAAGGCAATACCAGAACTGGTGCTGAGGTCAATGTTGTCTTGAGCTTCTGAAAGCTGGCCTCACACTCGTCGAACCATCTAAATGGGGAATTCTTCTGAGTCAATCTAGTCAATGGAGCTGCAATAGAAGACAACCCCTCCACAAATTGGCGATAATAGCCTGCTAGGCCCAAAAAGCTCCTGACCTCTATAGCTGAAGTAGGACGCGACCAACTCTAAACCACCTCAACCTTCTGAGGATCAACCTTGATACCCTCTCCGGATACCACATGCCCCAAGAATGCCACGGAATCCAACAAGAACTCACACTTGGAGAACTTAGCATATAACTTCTATTCTCGCAAAGTCTGGAGCACAACTCTCAAATGTTGCTCGTGCTCCCCCAAGATACGCGAGTAAATCAAAATGTCATCAGTGAAGGCAATGAAAAAGGAATCAATACACAGCCTGAACACCCTATTCATCAAGTCCATGAATGATGCTGGGGCACTAGTCAAGCCAAAGGACATTACCAGGAACTCGTAGTGGCTATACCTCGTGCGAAAAGCTGTCTTCAGGACATCGGAGGCCTGAATCCTCAACTGATGATATCCTGATCTCAAATCAATCTTAGAAAACACCCTATTACCCTGAAACTGGTCAAACAAATCATCGATGTGCGGCAAAGGATACTTGTTCTTAATGGTGACCTTGTTCAACTAGCGGTAATCAATACACATCTGCATGGATCCATCCTTCTTCTTCACGAATAGAACTGGAGCACCCCACACCGATACACTCGATCTGATGAACCCATTTAGCCAACAAATCCTCAAACTGCTCCTTCAACTCCTTCAACTCTTTCGGAGCCATAAGGTACGGAGGAATAGATATAGGATGGGTGCCTGGAGCTAAATCGTTGTAGAAATCAATATCACAATCTGAAGGCATGCCTGGAAGGTCTGAAGGAAATACAGCAGAAAAATCTCGAACAACTGGCACTGAGTTAATCGTCAGAGACTTGGCGGTGGTGTCCCGCACATAAGAGAGGTAGGCAAGATAACTCTTCTCGACCATGTGTCGAGCCTTCAGGAATGAAATAACCCGGTTGGCTGCACTAATTGAGGAACCTCTCCACTCCAGCCTAGGTGAATCTGGCATTGCTAAAGTAATTGTCTTGGCATGGAAATCTAGCACGACATGATAAGGAGATAGCCAATCCATGCTTAAAATAATCTCGAAACCAACCATGTCGAGCAATAAGAGATTTGCTCGAGTCTCGAACCCGCAGAATGTAACCATACATGATCGATAAACCCGGTCTACCACCACAGAATCACCCACAGGAGTGGACACACATATAGGAGAACCCAAGGACTCACGAGGGACATCCAGAAAATTAGCAAATAAGACTGAAACATAGGAATAAGTGGATCCTGGATCAAATAACATTGATGCCTCTCTACCACGTACTGTAATAATACTTGCGATCACGGCGTCTGAGGACACTACTTCTGATCTGGCCAGAATAACATAGAATCTAGCTGGAGCACCGGAAGACTGAGCCCCGCCAGAATGAAAAGGAGTTGTCTGACCTCCCCCTGACTGGCCTCCACCTCTAGGATGACCCCTGTCGACCTGTCCCCCACCTCTAGGTGGCCTGACGGCTGGTGCTGGACCCATAAGCTGATGATCCTGCTGCACTGCATTGCCCCAAAACCTGGGACAATGCCTCTTCATATGACCTGGGTCCCCACGCTCATAACAACCTCCGGGTATCATAGCCTGCTGCCCCAAAGAGGAACCCTGAATGGACGTAGAGCGATGTGTACTCTCTAGCATATCATTAAAGTGAGACTGGGGAATATCGGATAATTGGAATGACCACTGGGTGGAGGGCGGTAGGAACGCTCTGGCATGGCGCTAAAATGAGCCCTCGCTGGAACACCTGGGGGAGGTGGTGGGGGTGCTGAATATGGAGCCCTACTGGGTTGACCTCTACCGAACTGACCTCTACCCCTAACTAAGGCACCTCTGAAATCCCCGTAGAATCTGGCTCTCTTGTACTGCTGACCCTGCTCTCTGCCTCTCGATCAATAGCCCTCAATCTGACGAGCTATCTCGACTACCAGCTGATAGGGAGTCCCTATCTCCACCTCTCGGCCATGTTGGACCTAATACTGGGGTGCAGCCTTGCTACAAATCATCGCACTCTCTCAACATCATTAGGCAATATCATAAGTGTGTGGCGAGACAACTCTAAGAATCTAGCCTCATAATTTTTCACGGACATCTGTCCCTGCTCCAACTGCTCAAACTGATACCGCAACTTTTCCCTCTCAGAGGGTGGGATATACCTGTCTAGAAACATCTGAGTGAGCTGCTCCCAAGTGATGGGAGGAGAATCTACTGGCCTGCTGAGATTATAGGACTGCCACCATCTATGAGATTTTCCCTCTAGCTGGAAGGTAGTGAAGTCCACTCCATGGGACTCTAATATCCTCATATTGTGCAGCCTGTCCCTGCACCTGTCAACAAAATCCTGGGCATCCTCGCCTCGCTTACCCCCGAAGACTAGAGGGTGCAATCGAGTCAATTTATCTAATAACTTCTGCGGATTACCGTCCGCAGCTGGTCTGGGCTCAAGTGCTTCTTCTACAGTTAGACCCCACCCACGGGCAGTGTACCCGGGGTATGATGTAATGCTGCTGCCTAACTTGTAGCCTAGGCGGTAGGATACTGGGCTCCCCCTCCCCCCTGAGATGTGGCAGGATCTCCTGGAAATAAACTAGCTTGGGACATGGTGTCCATAAACTGCATCATACGGCCAATGATCTCCTCGAAGCCTGGAGCTATAGTAGGATCCTCTGGTGGTGGTACAACCAGAATACCTCGGGGATGCCCTTGTCCCCTGCCTCAGGCCGGTGCCCTCCCCCGGCCTCTGCCACAACCTCGAACAATGGGGGTAGTGGCCCCTCCCGGGTCTGGAACATCGCATGCACGCGTCCTCACCATCTGGGAGAGAATAGAAGAATGAGATTTAGTAAATCATTAACTGCACGATAGAATATAAATAAGGAAAGGTTTTCCTAACACCCTATATCCTCCCGAAGATAAGTACAGACGTCTCCATACCTATCCGCAAGATTCTACTAGGTTTTCCCGTGACTTGTGAGACGTGAACCTAGTGCTCAGATAACATGTTGTCACGACCCAAAATACTAACTCAGGTCGTGATGGCGCCCAACACCGGGGTTAGGCAAGCCCACACTCATATTTCTAAGGATTATTCCCATTTTGAGTGAACATCCCCATACGTGCCAAGTTTTAAAGTTCAAAACATTAATTGAAAAGATAGTAAGACTTTTTTAACCAAAAGCAGTCGTAAAGAGGCGTGAGCCAATATATATATATATATATATATATATATATATATATATATATAAATACAGACCCGCAAACCAGAATAACCATTACGTGTGTGCCAGGAACTAGTGTCACAAGTCCTACGGGCATATTAACAGAATATACAAAAATATAATATACAATTCCACTGTTTGAAAGAAATAGACGTGAAATAAGAAAAAGAAACTCCATGGTGCTTCCGAGGATCGTCAGGAGAAGCAGCTCACCGTGAAGTCAGATCCAAGGATGATAAAAATCGAGTTCTGGTCTGATAACCAGATGCACCAGCCTCAGAACCTGTACAATTAAGTACAGAAGTGTAGCATGAGTACATAAAAAAATATGTACCGAGTGAGTATCCCGCCTAACCTCGAAGAAGTAGTGACGAGAGGTCGACTTGACACTCACTAAGGTCCAACAAAATGATTAATAAGATATAATATCAATAACAAACATACAAGGGTGATAAAAGAAGTAAACACTAAAAATAACAGTAATTCAGATAAATACTGGAAGTAAATATACAATTTCTACTTCATTTTCTAATTTCTACTTCATTTTCTTTCCTTTCCTTTAAAAATATATCTGACCACTTAAAATCCATAAAAAGAATCATTAACAATTTAACATGCGCATACAGGATAAGGACAACCGGCCTGAGCCATCATAATGATCATATTTGTGCACTGTCGAGGGTCGAACGACTCGAACCATAATATATATCTTTCAATCTCACTGTGGCATACGGCCGGCTCCCATAAGAGTGGGGGAACAAACACTCCGCTCGCGGAATGTAAATTGTGAAGCGGTCACATGCACACACAATCCACACATTTATTCTTTATAAATTACTTTTCGTGAACAATTCCTTAAGATTACTTAAATTCCATGATCTCGGGGAAACAAGCCGCATGTAACATTAATTCACTAAGCATATGGTTCATTTCAAGGAAAAACATAAGGCATGGTGTAGGCCTAACTACCTGGACATAACAATATTAATCACTACATACGGACTCTCAGCACTTTGCGCGTACGTAGCCCCCATAAACATTAGCACATAGTCATTTAAATCACCTTGGGGGACAGTTACCTTTTACAAGGTTAGAAAGGAGAGTCACCTCGCGTCGCACCTACTCCCCGGGTCAAGAATGCGCCCGAAACTCCTAACTCGACACCCACGAACTCGAAACCAGCAAAATGTTATACATATATATCAATTTATATTCAAAGCATGGAATTCTCCTATTATTTAGTCAAATACACCATTCTTGAAGAAATCCCAAAATCCAACCCCGGGCCCGCATGCCCGGATTCTGAAAAATCTCGAAGGAAACCCTCACCCATAACCTAAGTATCGTTCATATATGATTTTTGTATGAATTCATAGCCAATGCACGGGTAATTTTCTACATATTCAATAGACGTGGGTTACTACTCCAAGTTCTAAATTTTTCACTAATTAAGTAGTTAAATTCTACTAAGAATGCATGCATTAAAAAACTTTAGGATAGTATTTACTTACCTTTCAGTGGTCAGGTCGTGGAGCACTTTTCCCAAGCTCTCAAAGTGTTCTAATGGAGGACGAAATGAAGAAACAATGAAGAATCCCGTATTTTAAAGAAACACACTGCCTGTCAATGGTTCCGCACCTGCGACTCAAGAACCGCACTTGCAGTCTCGCACCTGCGAACAAAGACTCGCACCTGCGAACAAAAACTCGCACCTGCGAACAAAGACTCGCACCTGCGGAAATGGACGAGGAAGCCTGGGCCCGCACCTGCAAAGAGGAGACCGCATCCGCGGCTCCGCTCCTGCAGATCTTTGTCCGCACCTTCGAGAAATGGGCTGCCCGCTGGGGGTCGCACCTGCGAGGCTGGGACCGTAGGAGCGGTCCCTCACCTGCGACTGGGCAACCGCACCTGCAGCCACACTAGAACAGGTGCACCAGCAGCTATTTCAGCTGGTTCTTTTCCTCCTGTGGTGTTTGGGAGGCACCTGGGCCCACCAGAGCCCCCGTTTAAATATACCAACATGTCCCAAATCATAATACGGACTCGCTCGAGACTTCAAAACACCCAAAACAATGCTAAAAATCAAAATCACACCTCAAAACCCCTAGAACCAAAGTTAGGAACTTTAAGTTTTCTTGACTTTGCTAATAACGCGCGGAACCAACCTATACTTCTCGGAATGAGACCAAATTTTGCAGGCAAGTCATAAATGACATAACAAAACTATTCCCGGTATCGGAATTCCGTTCGGACCTTGATAACTCCAAAACACGTCCCAAACCACAATAGGAACTTAAGGAACTCTTCTTTCAATATTGGGCGCCGAAACGTTCCCGGGTCATCCAAAACCCATTCTGAACATACGCCCAAGTCCGTAATCACCATACAAAGTTACTGAAATCGACGAAACTTGATTCCCAGGTCGTTTACTCAAAATGTTGACCGAAGTCAAACTTGGCCTTAAAGGCCAACCTTAAGGAATCAAGTGTTCCTATATCACTCTAAACACTTCCGAATCCCAAACCACCAGTCCCCGCAAGTCAAAAATCATAATTAGCCGCTATGGGAAGTTCCATTTAGGGGAACAGGGTCCGACAACGCAAAACGACCAGTCGGGTCGTTACATCTACATTGATTAAGAATGTCTCTTTTATAATCTTCATACTGTTTGTCTTTTCTTGTGATTGAGGAAGTATTATGGACATAAATCTGACAACCAGTTGGTCAGATTTGTTCAAAAAAATACACATAGTCAGAAATTCGACACAAGAGGGAGGATGTTAGTCTTGTGGTTGAAAGTGGTTTCCAATTCCTATGAGATTAAAACCAAATCAGGGTTGTAGCAGATATGTTTAGCTATTAAATACCTTAGGCTGAAAATATGAGTCGTTTACTGTTTAGGACTAATTGTAATGTTAAATTTGGTTAGCTATGTAATAGTCTATTTAATTTCTTTGTAAAATAATATTTAGTGGAATTATATTTCCCCACTCCTTATAATATTTAGGCTTGATATGGGCAAAATTTATGTCCAGCAGGCCCTGTAAGTTAGAAAAATGCCAACTCGACCTTTTGGCTCTTCCAGATGAAGGTCATACGAAACGGACCTGACTTGAAGACTAGCCCAATTGGGGCTTCCTACACAAGTCTGGGCCCTAGGCCACTGGGCCTGTGTGTAAAGCCCAATGGCTTTTTTTTTTATCAATCCACTAGGTAGAGCCTAGGGCTAGTTTTTATTTATAATGAATAAAAAACAAAACAACAAATAAAACAACGTAGCATGTTATCCTACTAAGAATAGGATTCTAATTACTGAATACATCATACCTATTATCATGTTTGGGCTTCACACCCATCCATGATATCAGATATGATGTATCTCAAAATCCAAACTAGAACTAGTTTAATCCAAAAACTTAAAATTGTACTACATATCATTGAATCCTTTAGTCCATGCATCGGAAGTTTGCATGTGTAATGTAGTCGAATATACTGTTCCCCATTGCATTTGTGATCCAGTTTTGTAACTTGCATCTTCTGTCCTTCGAAGTGCATTGAATCTCTTATTTTAGATATTCTCCGCACTTATCTCCCATTTCTGTCTTGTTGATTCACGTGAATTTTGCCTTCTATTGCTAGTGTCATGTGCACGTCTCAGTTCTGCTTCCCATTGTTACCTCTCGTTGTCCCTGCAGAAGCTGTACAAATCCACACCATTCCTCTTAGTTCGATGTATCTTCACCATGCCTTCATTCTCATGCCTTGTATGCTTGTGTCTACTACTAAATCTCATGATCTTCTTGCATTCATTAGTAGGACATAAATGCAATAACTTTCCTATATTTCTTGTCCTGCTTATATTATCTGGTTCCAGCTTCTATGCTTGTTCTTGTTAGTAGTACATTGTGAAGGGGATGAGCATATGATAATATCACCCTTACGCATTGTATCCAGTAATAGAACATAGATATAGTATTGTTCCCTTGTGCTGTTTTATGTTTTCTTGTATGATCTTCAACCAGCTGCTGTGGTGCAGTGTGTCTGGCCCCCTGTCAATCTCTTCCATATCTTCCTCAGCTTCCCTGACATCTTGCTCATTTCTCTTCTGAGCAACTGAGTTTTCCTTTTGTTTCTAGTTGTCTCCCTAACGTCCTCACTACTTTCCCATCTTGTGTATGCTACTGAGTAATTACCCACGTCAAAGGTCCCTCATTTAGAATGAATGCAGGGCATTAATACCACCAAAGGGAGATCCCTTAGACAGTAAGCTAACAACTCAGCATGTGTACCTGCAAATAAAAAACAAACCAAGTTAGTGAAATAATAGATCAACATGCTCTTTGATTGAACATGGTGATCTGCAGTGTTGATCTCCTAATCCTCCACCTTGTTCTCCCATCTCCAGTCATTAATTTCTTGCAATCTTTACTCTCAAATAAAGGCACTGTGACTTATCATCATTCAGAATCTTCCTACCCATTGTGTCTAGCTCCCAAAAGTCATGGCATTCAATGTTTCCTCGATCCAAAGCATAGTTTGCAAGATGGTCAGCCAGCCTATTTCCTTCTCTGAATATATGTGACACCCTAATAGTGCATTGTTCCCTAATACTCCATATCTCATTTATTTGGTTAGTTATATTCCAAGGTGGTTTACATTCTCCTTCCATGACTTTTTTGATCAACATAGAGTCTGTTTGTACCCAAATATGTCGATGATTCATTGCATTGCATATCCTTAGTGCTTCTACTATTGATGTGGCTTCTGCTTCATTGTTCGACCCTTCCCTAGTCTCTGTTCCATTTCCATAAATTAGGTCTCCATGATGATCCCTCAGACAGTATCCTATTGAACTTCTCCCTGGGTTTCCTCTGCTTGCACCATCTGTATTTACTTTTATCCATCCGTCTTGTGGCATTTCCCATAACACCTTTTGGAACTTCAGTTTAGGAGTGTAACTTTGCAGCATCTGAAGGATCTCATGCCACCTGTGAGGCACCTTTATACCAGGTTTCCTAATCTGTACAAGTGCTTGTATAGTTGTTGACACTTGATATATTACTCTACTAACTGAAACAGCATCCCCATACTTCCATCTATTCCTCCTCTTCCATAGTTCCCATATGATACAGGATGGTAATGCTTGCATGATTGATTTCATCCTTGGTATCACCTAGGCAGTCCAGCACTTAGTAATAGCTTGGTGTAATGACAGTCCATCCATTCTGATCCCTGCTCTCATAAGGAAATACTTCCATACAGTCGAGGCTGCATTAGAGGTAAAGAACAAGTGCACTAAAGTTTCTTCCTTAGGTTGTGCACAACACCAGCATGGTGAAGGCATAGAGTACCCTAACCTCCTCATAAAGTCATCTAATGGAATCTTAGATTTCCATACCTTCCACATGAAAAAGGAAATTTTGAAGGGTATTCCCTTCACCCACATCATATTATAAGCTTGCCTAGGATTGTCCCTTCTCCTAATGTACTCCCAAGCAGACATTACAGAGAAATTACCCCTGCTCTCAAGCATCCAAAAGGGAGTATCCAACATTGATTCCATATTTGGGGGGATAATATGTTCTATGATATGCATGGCTAAATCATCTGGGAGTACTTCCATCAACATTTCAACATTCCAAGCTCCACCTTCAACCAACTCTAACACATTTTGTATGTCCTCATTGACTCCAAACTCATGAGGTACTAAAAAATAGATGCCCCTAGACCAGTCCAGTTGTCAAACCAAAAGAGTGATGATCCCATTCTGGGCTTCCACAAAATCTGATGTTCAATCAGTTCCCTGCATTCTATCATCTTTCTCCAAACATGAGATCCCTCTTTCCATGGAACCACTACTGCATTCAATTTTTTACAGTATTTCTAACTCATAAACGAGCTCCACAAGCTAGTTTTAGTTCTAAAATTCCACCACAACTTACAAAATAGTGCTTTTTGAAACATCGTGCAGTGATCTAAAACCAATACCTCCTTCTTCAGTTGGCATACACATTGTTGTCCATGATGCCCAGTGTCTCGAATTTCCTCCTATGTTACTGCTCCAAAATAACTTAGCAAACATTTTGTGTAGTCTATCAATGACATATCTAGGTGGATTCACAGCTGAGAGCAAATGAATTGGAAGTCTTTGTAGGACATTAGCTATCAGCACTGTTCTACCACCAATTGAGAGTAACTTGCCTTTCCACGATTGCAACTTGTCCATCACCTTCCTCATCAAATCAT
>ML446592.1:93403-113815 GCA_005239535.1 Nicotiana rustica | reverse complement strand
AGCCAATAATCACATGTTCACAATTTCTTTCAAAATCCCAATCAAATTTCAAGCATTTCATAAAATATACAGAGTTTACTAAATACATTAGGCCAAATAACAGTGCCACCAACCCCAAAATCCTGAGCCAACATGTCATGAGCATCTAAGAAAAATAAGCCAAAAGGTATACTATTATAATACAAAAACCTCCGAGTAAATAGCTAGATACAACAAGATGGGAAAACAGAGATGTTGCAGACGCTGAACAGCTACCTCTATATCCCGCAATCTGGCTCCGCACGGAAACGATAGCTAATGCTCGGTATCTGCACCTAAATCTTCACACAGGGGTGCAGAGAGTAATGTGAGTACGTCAACTCAGTAGTAATGAAAATAAATCAAGTCTAAGTGGCAAGAAATCACATAGAAATCAATGTCATCAATTCACAATATGCACATCCTTTCTTTCCAACAGTATAAACATAGATATATGAAGTCATCATGCCTTAAAACCCACTTCAGATAAGTCCTTTGAAGAATGCATATTTTTAAAAATTTCAAACCGAAAGATTTAGTATGAAAATGAAATGAATCATATAGAGGCCCCTCGGGATAAACATATTTCATAAGTGTAGAGTGAAAGTAGTAAAAATCATAGGTAGCCCCTTGGGAAAAATATATATCATAATCAGCCCCTCGGGCATGCCTCACAGTCACTCATAATCAGTCACTCAGCACCTCACAGTCACTCATCCCTCCCGATCACTCGGCACTCGGCACTCTGCGCGCTCACTGGGGGTGTGTGCAGACTCCGGAGGGGCTCTTTCAGCCCAAGCGCTAATATCAAGCCACCTCGTGGCGTATCATATCCTCGTATTCAGGCCCTCGGCCTCACTCAACAGAACCACTCAAAAAGCCCCTCGGGCAGATCAGTAAAACAGGGTACTCGACCCAACACATCATTTTTAAATCTCAAGTAGTGTACATCAGGCTGACTTTCGAAAACAGTAAGCACAATGTGGCTGAGTGAAATCATCAATAAATAGTGAGGAAAACAGCAGTAAAAAGCCCCAAAGAGGTCTAAACAGATGGGCACGAGGCCCCAAACACGGTTTATTCCCAAATATTTCAACAATCTTTAGAACATAATTTAACATAAGGTTTTGAGTAAAATATGCAACTCATTAGTCTCCTGCGGAGAGGACCTAGTCCAATCCAAAAATCAGTGTGCACCACATACTCGTCATCCGACATGTGCGCCATTCTAAAATCAGTATGAGATATGTAGTCCGGGGTTTCATACCCTCAGGACAAGATTTATAACCATTACTTACCTCTACCGAGCAACAACACTAGTCTGCTATGCTCTTGCCCCTCAAATTAGCTCCTGATTTCTCCGAATCTAGCCAAAACTTGTTTAACATCATTAATATATGCTAAAGGAACACAACCCAATCGAAAACTATCAAATTATACAAGAATCTCGAAATTCGGCCAAACTCGAGCCCCGGGCCCTCATCTCGAAATTCGATAAATTTCACATCACTAGAAATCTCGTCCTCCCACGATTCTACACATACCAAAAACATCACAATCGGACCACAATTTCCTACCCAAATTGCCAAAAGAATTTTCCAATCCAAAACTCATTCTTCCCATCATTTACCTACTTTAATCCTTCAATTTACAAGCCTAGAACAAAATAGCATAGAAACGACTTTAATAACCTGAGAACTTACCTCCACTTAAGAACCGCGAATTTCGTCTTCAATCTGCCTTCAAAAGAGCTCCAACCGCATGCAAAAATAGTGGAATGAATAAAACTTCACGGAAGCCCCTTTTTGTACTGTTCTGCCCATAAATTCTGCACCTGCAAACAATTAATTACACCTGCGGACCTGCACCTGCGGTCCCAGGTGCGCACCTGCACAATCCTACTAACGGGCCAATTCTCGCACCTGCGGCCACACCTCCGCACTTGCGGCTTCATAGGTGCGGCCATCTCTTCGCACCTACAACATCGCACCTGCGGCTACCCTTGCGCAGGTGCGGTCAACACCAGAAACTTACACCAACTGTCCTTTGCTGCAATTTTCCAAGTTTAAAACTCCACCAACCATCCGAAATAAATCCCGAGCCCCTCAGGGCCCCAACTAAACATACCAAAACGCCCCATATCATTATTCAAACTTAGTCGAGCCTTCGAAACACCAAAAACAACACGAAAACACAAAAATTACATCAAATTCAAGCCTATGAACTTTGAAACTTCAAAATTTTGCCAACTACGCCGAAACCAACCAAAACACCTCCGATTGACCTGAAATTTTGCAGACATATCCAAAATGACATTAGGAACCTGCTCTATCTTCCGGAATCCCATTCCGACCCCGATATCCTATTTTCCACTACCGACCGAAAATCACCAAAAATTAACTTTCGCCAATTCAAGCCTAATTCTACACCGGACATCAAAACTTTATTCCGAACACACTCCTAATTCCCAAATCATCTAACAAAGATATACAAGAAAAAAAATTCGCATTCTGAGGTCTTTCACCAATAAGTCAACTCTCAGTTGACTTTCTCAACTTTTAGGCTACTTTAGGAGACTAAATGCTTCAATTCTCACCATGACCACTCCGAACCCAAACCAACTAACCCAATAAAACAAAAAGAACAAGCTAGCAATATATGAAAAATGCAGAAATGGGGAAAGCGAGGTAAATCTCACAACAACGACCGACCGGGTCGTTACATCCTCCCCCTCTTAAACAAACGTTCGTCGTCTAACGGGTCTTGAAACATACCTGGAGTCTCAAATAAGTTAGGATACCTTTTCCGCATCTCCCGCTCGGTATCCTAGGTGGCATCCTCCACCAGCTTCCCTCTCTAGTAAACCTTCACTAAAACTATATCCTTAGACCTCAGCTTCCTGACCTGTTAACCCAAAATAGCCACTGGCTCTACCTCATATGACATATCACCCTCGAGCTGAACCGTGCTGAAGTACAAAACATGAGACAGGTCACCAACATACTCTCGGAGCATCAAAACATGGAATACCGGATGAATACTCGATATACTGTGAGGCATAGAAAGCCTATAAGCCTCCTCCCCAACCCTCTGAAGCACCTCAAATGGCCCAATGAACCTGCGACTCAGCTTCCCCCTCTTCCTGAATCTCATAACACCCTTCATGGGCGATACCTTCAGCAACACCTTATCCCCAACCATGAAAGACACATCTCGGACCTTCCGGTCTGCATAACTCTTCTACCTCGACAGCGTCGTGCAAAGCCGCTCCTGAATCAACTTTGCCTTGCCCAACGCATCCTTAACCAAGTCTGTGCCCAATAGCCTATCCTTGCCCGGCTCAAACCAACCAACCGGAGATCTGTACCTCCTACCATATAAATCCTCATACGGAGCCATTTGGATACTTGACTGATAGTTGTTATTATATGCAAACTCCGCTAGTGGCAGAAACTGGTCCCATGAACCACCAAAGTAAATCACACAAGCACGCAACATATCCTCCAAAATCTTAATGGTACGCTCCGACTTCCCGTCGGTCTGAGGATGAAACGTTGTGCTCAATTCAACCTGAGTACTCAACTCTCTCTGCACGGCTCTCCAAAACTGAGAAGTGAACTGAGTACCTCTGTCATAAATGATAGAAACTGGAACCCCATGCAATCGGACAATCTCCATAATATAAATCTCAGCTAACCTCTGCGAAGAATAAGTAGTACCAACAGGAATGAAGTGCGCGGACTTGGTCAGCCGATTGACAATAACCCATTTAGCATCAAACCTCCTGAAAGTCCGTGGGAGCCCAAGTACAAATTCCATGGTGATGCGCTCCCACGTCCACTCCGTAATATCAAATCTCTGAAGCAATCCACCTGGTCTCTGGTGCTCATACTTGAACTACTGACAGTTGAGAAACCGAGCCACAAACTCAACAATATCTTTCTCCATCCGCCTCCACCAATAATGTTGCCGCAAATCCTGATACATCTTTGCGGCACCCGGATAGATGGAATACCGCGAACTATGGGCCTCATCTAGAATCAAATCTCGAAGCCCATCTACATTGCGCACGCAAATACGACCCTGCATCCTCATGACCCCATCATCACCAATAACCACATCCCTGGCATCACCGTGACGGACCCTGTCCTAAAGAACAAACAAAATGTGGATCATCATACTGACGGGCTCTAATCTGATCGTAAAGAGAAGACCTAGAGGCTACACAAGCCAACACCTGCGGGGGCTCTGATAGATCCAATCTCACAAACCGACCCGCTAAGGCCTGAAAATCAAGGGCTAATGGTCGCTCTGCTATTGGAAGGTAGGCTAGACTCCCCAAACTCTCTGCTCTGCGACTCAGGGCATCGACCACTACATTGGCCTTCCCCGGATGATATAAGATAGTGAGGTCATAATCCTTGAGAAGCTCCAACCACCTCCTTTGATGCAAATTCAAGTCGTTCTGCCTAAGCAGATACTGCAAACTATGATGATTAGTGACAATCTCACACTGCACTCCATACAAATAATGCCGCCAAATCTTCAAGGCATGAACAATGGCAGCTAACTCAAGGTCGTGCACCAGATAATTCTTCTCCTGCACCTTCAACTGTCTAGACGCGTAGGCAATCACTCTACCGTCCTGCATCAATACCGCTCCCAAACCAACTGTAGAAGCATCACAATAGACTATGTAAGAACCCGAACCAGTAGGCAAAACTAGTACCGGAGCTGTGGTCAATGTTGACTTGAGCTTCTGAAAGCTCTCCTCACACTCATCAGACCATCTGAATGGAGCACCCTTTTGGGTCAATCTGGTCAAAGGAGAAGAAATAGAAGAGAATCCCTCTATAAAGCGACGGTAATATCCCGCCAAACCAAGGAAACTCCTTATCTCTGTAGTTGAGCACGGTCTGGGCCAACTCTGCACCGCCTCTATCTTCTTCGGATCAACCTGAATACCCTCACTAGACACCACGTGTCCCAAGAAAGCTACCGAACCAAGCAAAAACTTACATTTGGAGAATTTTGCATAAAGCTTCTCCTCCCTCAACCTCTGTAACACAACTCTCGAATGCTGAGCATGCTCTTCCTGGTTACGAGAATAAACCAGGATGTCATCAATGAACACAATGACGAAAGAATCAAGGTAAGGCTGAAACACGATGTTCATCAATTGCATGAACGCAGCTGGGGCATTGGTTAGCCCAAATGACATAACCAAGAACTCATAATGACCATATCTGGTCCTAAAAGCAGTCTTCAGAATGTCAGAATCCCGAATCTTCAACTGATGATACCCAGATCTCAAGTCAATCTTAGAAAACACTCTAGCTTCTTGAAGATGGTCAAACAAATCATCAACGGGGGCAAGGGATACCGGTTCTTCACCGTGACCATGTTCAGCTGCTGATAATCACTACACATATGCATGGACCCATAATTTTTCTTCACAAACAACACTGGTGCACCCCAAGGTGACACACTAGGCTGAATGAACCCCTTATCCAAGAGTTCCTGAAGCTTCTCATTCAATTCCTTTAGCTCCGCTGGTGCCATACGATAAAGTGGAATAGAAATAGGCTGGATGCCTGACACCAAGTTAATACAAAAATTAATATCCCTGTCAGGTGGCATGTCTGGTAGGTCTGCAGGAAACACATCCAGAAAGTCACGGACCACACAAACTGAATCAATAGTGCGAGTCTCACCACTGACATCCCTCGTAAAGGCCAAATAAGATAAACACCCTTTCTCAACCATGCGATCCGCCTTCAGTTAGTAAATCCCCCTGCTAGGCATATACTCAGAAGAACCTCTCCACTCAACCCTCGGACACCCTGGCATAGCTAAGGTCACGGTCTTAGTGTGACAATAAAGAACAACATGACGGAGATAACCAATCCATCCTCAATATCACATCAAATCAACCATGTTGAGTAACAGTAGGTCCACTCGGGTCTCCAGACCCCTAATAGACATCATGCACGATTGATACACATGGTCCATAACAACAGTATCGCCCACCGGAGTCGACACATGAACAGAGGTGACAAGAGACTCACGGGGCACATCCAGAAAATGGGAAAAATATGAAGATACATAGGCATATGTAGAACCAGGGTCAAATAAAGCCAAGGCATCTCGGAAACAGACTGAGACAATACTTGCGATCACGGCATCTGAGGCCATAGCATCTGGCCTGGTTGGAAATGCATACATGCGAGCCTGACCTCTCCCTGCTCGACCTCCCTCTCTAGGGCAGCCTCTGGCTGACTGACTACCACCCCTGGCTGCCTCGGTGGGTGGTGAAGTAACTGGAGCTGAAGTCGAGGGTTGGCCCCTCTGTTGAGAAGATCAACAGGAACAGCGGGGACACTACCTTCACACGTGCCCGAACTCTCCACACTCAAAATAACTCGCTGGAGATGGAGGCGTGGATTGATAGAAACCCCTAACACCCGACCAGCCACTGGAAGACTCATGCATAGAAGAACTCTGAACTAGGGGTGCTCGAGCTGCACTCTGATCTGGTGGCAGCTAGAGTCTGATTGCCTCCCCCCACCTAAGTTTTGGTGGCAGTAGAAGACATGGAGACTGCCTGAGCCAAACTGGTGCACACTCTCAATATCTGGGATAAGGTCTCCTGAAGACCTGGAATAACCATAGGCACTGCCGGTATCTAAGCCTGTCCCGCTGGAACACCATCAGTGGGAACCTGATCCTGATCGATAGGGGCATCTTGTGGTACTGACCCGACTGCTCTGTGGGCTGGCCCCCTTCCTATACCATGGCCTCGACCGCGGCCTCGACCTCTCGCTGGTCTAGCCGGTGACTAGTTACTCTGATCGGTATTGTGTGTCCTCACCATCTGTGAGAGAATGGAACAACGTAAGTTCAAATTTCAAGAATCAGTATATTAGCACGAAAGAGTTCAAGAAATATAGAAATGTTTCCTAAAAGTTTTTCAGCCTCTCGAAGATAAGTACAGACGTCTCCGTACCAATCCGCAAGAATCTACTAAACCTGCTTATGACCGTTGAGTCATATGTAAACTAGGCTCTAATACCAAAATGTCACGACCCCAAATCCTAAACCAGTCGTGATGGAGCCTATCGTGGAACTAGGCTAGCTAATAATCACATGTTCACAATTTCTTTCAATATCCCAATCAAATTTCAAGCATTTAATAAAATATACAGAGTTTACTAAATACATTAGGCCAAATAACAGTGCCACCAACCCCAAAACTCGGAGCCAACATATCATAAGAATCTAAAAAAAATAAGCCAACGGTATACTATTATAATATAAAAACCTCCGAATAAATATCTAGATACAACAAGATGGGAAAACAGAGATGATGCGGACGCTGAACAGCTACCTTTATATCCCGCAATCCGGCTCCGCACGGAAAAGATAGCTAATGCTCGGTATCTGCACCTGAATCTGCACACAGGGGTGCAGGGAGTAATGTGAGTACGCCAACTCAGTAGTAATGAAAATAAATCAAGTCTAAGTGGCAAGAAATCACATAGAAATCAAATTCATCAATTCACAATATGCACAGCCTTTCTTTCCAACAGTATAAACATAGATATATGAAGTCATCATGCCTTAAAACCCACTTTAGAAAAGTCCTTTGAAGAATACATATTCTTAACAACTTCAAACCAAAAGATTTAGTATTAAAATGAAATGAATCATATAGAGGCCCCTCAGGCAAAACATATTTCATAAGTCCAGAGTGAAAGGAGTAAACATCATAGGTAGCCCCTTGGGAAAAACATGTATCATAATGAGCCCCTCGAGCATGCCTCACAGTCACTCATTATCAGTCACTCAGTACCTCACAGTCACTCATGCCTCCTAATCACTCATCACTCGGCACTCGGCGCTCGGCGCGCTCGCTAGGGGTGTGTGCAGACTCCGGAGGGGCTCCTTCAGCCCAAGCACTAATATCAAGCCACCTCGTGGCGTATCATATCCTCATAATCAGGCCCTCGGCCTCACTCAATAGAACCACTCAAAAATCCCCTCGGGCAAATCAGTAAAACAGGGTACTCGACCCAAAACATAATTTTTAAATCTCAAGTAGTGTAAATCAGGCTGAGTTTCGAAAATAGTAAGCACAATGTGGCTGAGTGAAATCATCAGTAAATAGCGAGGAAAAAAACACTAAAAAGCCCCCAAGAGGTCTAAACAGATCGACACGAGGCCCAAACACGGCTTATAGCCCAAATATTTCAACAACCTTTAGAACATAACATTATTCCAACTTATTCGAGCCTTTGAAACACAAAAAACAAACACGAAAACACCAAAATTGCATCAAATTCAAGCCTATGAACTTTGAAACTTCCTAATTTTGCCAACTACGCTGAAACCAACCAAAACACCTCTGATTGACCTGAAATTTTGCAAACATATCCAAAATGCCAGTAAAAACCTGCTCCAACTTCTGGAATCCCATTCCGACCCCGATAACCTATTTTCTATTGCCGACCAGAAATCTCCAAAAACTAAATTTTGCCAATTCAAGCCTAATTCTACACTGGACATCAAAACTTCATTCCGAACACACTCCTAAGTCCCAAATCACCTAACGAAGCTATCCGAGCCATAAAATCCGCATTCCGAGGTCGTTCACCAATAAGTCAACTCTCAGTTGACTTTCTCAACTTTTAGGCTACTTTAGGAGACTAAATGCCTCAATTCTCACCATGACCACTCCGGGCCCAAACCAACTGACACAACACAACAAAAAGAACAGGCTAGCAATATATGAAAAATACGGAAATGGGGAAAACGAGGTAAATCTCCCGGAACGACTTGCCGGGTCGTTACAATATCGAACGGAACTACTAGTTATATTACATATGAATCAGTGTGTTGAAAGTCATTGGTGAATTTTCATGAAACGACTATAATATCTCTTTCTTGTTTTAATGATTCACTACCATTAAAATGCCTTCATGACATGTGTATATTTATACCTAGAATTTTCATGGCATACTACTTGTTATAATTTTTTTTTATCATGTAGATTAATTCTACTATTATGTAAGATAATTTTATACTATAATAAATTTATCAAAACTTGAATTTGTGGAGATCTAAAATTATGTTCCATTCTCTAAAGAGAATGAGATAATTTGTGATAAATATTATATGAGCATGAGACAGTGGGTTCAAGTCCCACTGCACCATGAGGGTAAGACACCAAGTTCAAGTTCTGTTGCACCATGATGATAAGATGTTGGGTTCAGGTCCCATCATATTATGGCCTAACACGTCTCATATGAGTAAAACATTGGGTTCAGGTCCCAATGGCTCATACTAATGATAACAATGGCAGTGTGAAAATGATTTTAATAAAAAATTATGAAGTCCACCCTAGTACCGGATCAACTCTATTCTCAGAAGCGAATATGATAGCGATAAATCAAATGTCTGAAAGAAGAAAAAATAATTATCATGGCCGTATAAATATATGTGGGCGTGGCAAGGGATGAAATAAGAATCATCATGCTGGTGGTCGTTATAAACAAGAGAACAATAAGGGTTCTCAAAATAATCCTTCAAAAGGCAAAGGTAATAATATATACCGATATGGTATGAAAAATCATTGGGCACGAATTTATCGTACGCCTGAACATTTTTTCAAACTTTATCAAGACTCCATAAAGGGGAAACAAAGTAAGGTTGAGACTAACTTCACCTTTCAAAATGACGATGAGGCGGGCCCTATGAATAACCATGATAAAGTTGAAGCAAATCTTGCCTATAAAGATGATATTTTTGAAGGTCTTGCAGATGTTACTCATTTAGAAGCTGGAGACTTCTTTGAGCATCATAACGAAAGACTTATTATTGAAAAAAAAAATTATACGAGTAAATGTATTTCTTTTTATGAAGTTCATATTTGAATAAAACTTTTTATGTTGTTGGTATTTAATTTCATAAATGTAGTTTCTTTTGTTCTTAAAATTTTCAATATTACTTATGATGTATTTTTTTTTCTTAAAAAAATATGAAAACTTCCCAGTCTTCAGTTGGCCGTATGAATAGTAAAGAAAAAATATGTCTTCTGGATAGTGCTACGACGCACACCATATTAAAAGATAAGAGATATTTCTCTTATTTAATCATGAAAGAAGCCAATATAATTGCAATATCTAGTAGTACAAAATTAATCGAGGGCTCTGTAAGAGCGACTGTATTACTACCAGGAGGAACTATATTGGTTGTTAATGATTCATTATATTGTAGTATGTCTCAAAGGAACTTGTTAAGTTTCAAAGATATTCGCCAAAATGGTTATCATATTGAGACCACAAATGAAGGAGAGGTTGAATACCTTTATATTACTATAATAAAAGCGGAAAAGAAGTACGTGCTTGAAAAACTTCTCGCATTTTCCTCCAGATTATACTACACTAATATTAGTGTAGTTGAATCACATGTCATAGTAAACAAGAAGTTTACCGTCACGACCCAAAATCTATAAGGTCGTGATGGCGCTGGACATCATTGTTAGGCAAGCCAATCATTTATTAATTTAAATAATTCCCGGTTTTAACAATTATGAAAAATATTTCCTTTCACTTTATTACATATTAACTAAATAAAAATCTATTAAGTAAAACAATGGTTTAAATATTACACTTTAGCAAATATATCCCAACACATCCCAGAACTCGGTGTCAATAGTACATGAGCAATTTCTAAGAATTTATACAAGCATCACAAAGCATGTCCGAAATACAAATTAGACAAGGAAATTTAAAATAAAATAAATACAGTACGAGGGAGACTCTGACAGCTGCGGATCGCCTCCGGATGATGCAGCTCGCCTAAGTCTCCGAATCCTCCACCTTGCTATGAAATTACCTGTGCAATAAAATGCACAACTAGTGTAGCATGAGTACAAAGACAACATGTACTCAGTAAGTCGTCCGCCTAACCTCAGAGGGGTAGTGACGAGAAGTCAAATTAGACACTTGCTAAAGGTCAATTTAGAATATTCAGGTGTGACACTAAGCATGATTTCTATAGGCAATTTATTAAAATCAGGAATAAATATTTTCAACTCCGTTCACATTTAACACTTTATATCTTCGTCATATTAATAACAATTAATCAACATGGGTTATTTAATCAAATAACAATTAATCAACGGGAAGGAACAACTTCTTCCAAAATCTTTTAATAACTTTAAATCTCTGTTATTTCAATTGACAACATAAAATCCCAGGCCAGTAATCAAGAAAAGATCATAGCAACTACGCAGTATATATCATGCCCAAGCAATGCCGAGGGTCGAACGGCGCGGACCAATAATAATAAATTGTGCACTGCCAAGGGTCGAACGACTCGAACCATAGATACATCTATCTTCCCCACTCGCGAATCGATCATGCGATGCGGTTATACATACAAATAATAAGGCTAGCCTGCTCGCGAATCATACATGCGACTCAGGTGCTCATATGTACACACATCCACATAATAAATCCGTATTTTTATCAAGAAAGAAGTTTTTCTCAGGAAAGTGGTAAAATTCTTATTAAAGGAACATGAAATATAGCTTTTAAATCGTTGTTTTGAAACTCATTTTCCAGGTTTAATGATATTCCATAATAAAACCCTACCATGTATACAATTATCCACAGAGGAATCAATTCTCTTTCTAGATGATTAAGAAAATTAACTCTATTATTGTTATATATTCAATTACGATTTCGATTATATTAGCAGTTTAGTATTACAGGCAGGATTACAGGTACAACACGTAAGGCATGCTAGTGGGTCCTAGACTACCCGGACATGGCATAATAGTAGCTATGCACTAACTCCCGTCACCTCATGCGTACATAGCCCCCGAAGATAATAGCACATACTTAATTAATTCACCTAGGGGGACAATTCCCCCTCATAAAGTTAGAAAGGACTCTTAGCTCGCTCTGAAATTCCATAACCGGCCTCCAAGCCCTTCCGCTGACTCCAAACGGACGCACAATGCCCCAAAACTATCCAAACAACGACAACCCAATAAATATACTCTAATATTTGCAACAATTCAAAATTATATAATTTCTCAACCCCGCTTAGTGAAATGACAAAAATGCCCTCGGGCCCACATGCCCGGAATCCGAAATTTCTCGAAGATAAAATCTACCCAAAGCTCCACTAGTTCAAATATAAAATTTACTCTACATTCATGCTCAAATTCATGGCTGAAAATCCAAATTTCCATTTTCTAGGTTCTTTAAGATTTCCCAATTTCCTACCAATTTCCATGTCTAACCCATGCATATAATCTTGTATTTAACTTAAAAACGGGAGGAATTTACTTACCTTGACAATGCATGAAGGAATCCTCTCTTTGAAGCCTCCCAAGATCGCCTAAGCCAAAGAAGAAATGAAGAAATGGCCAACAAATTCATGGTTTTAAAACATTCTGCCTAGCCTCGATTCCGCACCTGCGCTCCCGCAGGTGCGACCAATCTCCCGCTCCTACGGCCTCCTCAACTCCAGCCCAAAATCGCACCTGCGCCCCATTGTCCGCAGATGTGTCTTTGCAGGTGCGGAAATGCCATCACACCTGCGCTCCAAGCAAGACCATCCATCCTTCGCACCTGCGGTGCCATAGCCGCACCTGCGACAAGGTCACACCAGATTACAGCAACCTCAGCCTTCTTCAACCTTCCAAACTTGATCCGTTAACCACCTGGAATCCGCCCGAGGCCCCAGGGACTCCGTCCAATTATACCAACCTGTTCCAAAACATAATGCAGACTTGCTCGAGGCCTCAAATCACATCAAACAACATCGAAACCACGAATCGCGCCTAAATCCCAACTTTATGAACTTGAAATTCCAAACTTCCACATCCGATGCCGAAACCTATCAAATCACGTCTGATTTACCCCAAATTTTTCACATAAGTCATATTCGACATTACAGACCTTCTCCAACTTCCGGAATCGCATTCCAATCTCGTTATCAAAATTTCCACTTCCGGTCGGACTTCTCAAAACCTACAAATTTCTATCTTTAGCCAAATGACTTCAAAATGACCTACGGAAATCCAAATTCACTTCCGATCGCGCTCCCAACTCCAAAATCACCATACGGATCTATTCCCGGACTCGGAATCCAAAACGAACATCAACATCACTGAAATGATCTTCAAGCAAAACTTAGGAATTTCTTCAAAAATGCTAACTTCTACAATATATGCCGAAATGCTCCTGGGTTATCCAAAACCCGATCTAGACATACGCTCAAGTCCGAAATCATCATACAAACCTGCTGGAACCTTCAAATCCTGATTCGGAGGTCGTTTACTCAAAATTCCAATCTTAGTTGATTCTTCCAACTTAAGGCTTCCGAAATGAGAAGTTTCTTCCAAATGAACTCTAAACTTCCCGAAATTCAATTCTGACCAGCCCACAAGTCAGAATACCTGAAACGAAGCTGCTCACAGCCTCAAACCGTTGAACGACGTGCTAGAGCTCAAAACGACCAGTCGAGTCGTTACATTC
Organism: Nicotiana rustica; assembly: GCA_005239535.1. Taxonomy (NCBI): domain Eukaryota; kingdom Viridiplantae; phylum Streptophyta; class Magnoliopsida; order Solanales; family Solanaceae; genus Nicotiana; species Nicotiana rustica. The sequence continues at coordinate 100,244 of ML446592.1, read as the reverse complement.
TCCCCTACTTAAACCGACGTTCGTCCTCGAACGTGCTAAGAACTGCTCTGGAGCTATCTGAAATAACTATTTAACACCCCGAGCACCTGCTCGTGCTACCACAACCCCGTTGAGCATAATAGCTTGATCAAATCTGAAGATTTCTTATTTTATCCATATAATAAGCTTAGAACCTAGTTCCAATACCTGAATTTTTCTCTGTCAGGCCTAGCTCCAATATATAAACATCGTATCAACCATCACACGATATACCATAACATGACTGCATACCTTTGCTGAATCAGCACCATGCATCGCATAACTCATCATTTGACCACAATGGCACTCCCTGAACCTTAATAGCCAAAACTTCACGAATCTGGTGCTCCCAATGCACCTCGTAACAAATATACATACATCCTGCTATAATGCCGACGATACCACCAAAACGGAGGAGATGTGTAGAAATTCATACCCAACTGCAGAGTTAACAAATCATTGAATATCTCATCTTGGCTAGAATTATCACCTCATCACTTCACATAACCTTATCGCACTGATCCCTGATCCGATAGTCTCGCCTCACCCAATACGAACTTCTCAGACAAAAAATCACCCCAAACATGACCAACAGCCTCACATGATACCACATCGCCCCAATAGGCCATAACTCGAACATGATAATAAGAAACGACTCAAGATCACACACTAATATGAACTTTTCTCAGAAAATAGGAAGTAGAACATAAGAAAGAATAAATATAGGAACCTTACTCATCATCACACTGTTTCGGCGTGCAACCCGATCCAAATAACATACACGTGGTGGCATGCCACCCGATCCCATCATAAAATTCACATAAGGAAATATACATGGAGCTGAATTGCTCACTATCACAAAATAATGAATATCGATCATAAGTACGCTAAGTGCATAATACCATTACGGGGAGACTGATAAAGCCACATGCTACAAAACTTAAGCAAAACTGAGGTACGATATATATACTCTGAATCTCAAGAGCTCTCCTGCTCGCATAACATCATCACTACACGAAGACTCAACACAGAGGGATCTATCAAGACGTTTCACAACTCACACGGCACAATCACAACATTACATGAATTGGACGAAGACGGAATAACATATGATATTCCAACACCCCTCTTTGAGGAGCGCTACACTGAAATGAACACATCTAACTCACATGAAGCCCATAATCTTGTTTTAATCCATTCACACACTTCAAGTCGATTCCGCTTGCACTGAACTAGGCTAATAGCTCGACATGGGTCCATAATAACCCACTTCCTCTCATAATACACAAGACCAACCATAATAGCCGGGACAAACACCCACGATCCACAACCGACTGAACCGAACGACTTCCTGGCATAAATCCTCAAATAAGCAATATTTCACTTCCTTATACTTGGTCTAAATCTTAAACCAATCAGGTGACTACATGTCAGACTTATACAATCTCCTCGTGGTTACGCTCCCACGACCTTCCACACCAGGTAACAAGTCTGCACATCCATAACACCAACCACACTAATACTGCAAACCCATCAAGAACCCATGACTAGGATACTAAGCCTTTTTCATCAAACACCGGTCTCAGGTGACACTGAATGACAATACCAGCTTACTCTAACTTTTAAGCTCCTTTTCTCGCTCATCCGAGCTCATGACATCCATGTTAACACCGAGTCATAATCTCGATCCTTACTTCCACCTCCACACAGACTACTGCACCTAACATGACGATATGGAATAGCATAGGAACCCCATCATAACTCCTGAACCACTAATAGGGGAAACACCTCAGCATATAGAAACCTCTTACTTACCTCAATTCAAGAAACAATAACAACACTCAAGTGAATTCTCACAATCACCCAATATGCAAATCCTTAAGTAGTGGTCTGAACCACCATAAACCTTCCGGGATCCGCGTACACCTGTTAGGACATAGCACTCAAATGCTCCCAAATTAAATCTATTACGACGTCCGACAAGCCCAACGCACATCTGCACCAACCATACACATACTCAATCACCCCGAAGGAACTGATCACTGCCGTACATGTGCCATTTCAACCATGGCTAACCAATCCATCTTCTCTCTAATTATCCTTAATCGCCTAAGAAATAATAGTAACCCCATTTAACTCATAATAAATCAATCCTCACTCATCCCGAGCGGCCTTGATTCATGAGACCAATACTATCCTGCATGTCGAAACATATCATAGAACATTCCAACCATCCTCCTTTTTCTCATAAATTTACTCTGCAAAAGCCCGATTCTCAATCATATTGCTGCCTGAAACCCTTAAACGCCGCATTCTTAACTTTTTAATTCAGTAGGACCGCTATTGAGAGTCACCCACTCTGACTGGTCCCGAATACAATCAACTCCAAGGCTCTTCTAGCACATGAACACCCCTTTCAAGGAAACACATGACCGAGTCACTATCTTGACAACTCACCTATGCCTTACGCAAAATTCTAATCTTCCAAAGCCTAACCCTGGCTCGACAGGGCCAACTTTGGAAACATTCATCAAATCCCACATACAATCACCATTTTACTCATTTCCCTTAGCTGAAATAACTTGCCAACACGCTGACAATTCGCAACCCTATGAGAAGAAAACCCTACAACCCAACTGGAGATGGTGGGACTCCCCACTTAGCCCGAAGCTACTCCTTGCACCACTCTAGACCCCGCCGAGATCCTTGCTCCTTTGATAACACGATCTTGCTCAACCAATCCGTCCAATTCTTCCGAATTATCTTCCTAGCACTACCTAAATACTCAAATTCTCTAGTATCATTCACACATTCTACCTCCTACTAGATAGCCACTAGAACCCCTCACAGAGACCTGCCAACCATGCCACCGCTAACCTATTTACAGGAGATAACCCACCTGTGGAAATCACCCGCGGACACCTTCCAACGATGCCGAAATGCCCGCTCTCTGCGACTTTAATACCCATCTTATGCCCTGCTTGTTTTACCAACTTTACTAGTCCGTCCGCTCCTCATGGACATCCATTAAATGCGCGACAATATCTTCAAATTCCCATTTATGCTACCGCTCCCCCACTTTGCAACTGCTCGACTTCCGCTTCTTACACCTGGCCTCCTAGAGATGGAACCACCACCCAACCTCACTTCAGGATCATTATCTGTACTTCTCAAACCAGCAGATCACCACGACTTCAAACTCTCCGAATATCATCTTTCTCTATTTTCCTTCATTATCAACACTTATCCGTCACTGAACCACCGCACCTCACAGTCTCTTCCAAATGCATTCTTCAATACTTCTTCTCAATAATCTGACCCCACGCAACCGAAGAACCCATAGCACCGACAAACTTAACACATTCCATTTGATAAATGACAAACTTGAACGTTTTTAAATATTCTTGGTATAACGTGTTAAGAGATTTGCTTAATAAGTTGTGTACAAGAGTCTAGTGTGATTGCTCGAGGACGAGAAAATGTTTAAGTGTGGGGTATTGATGCGAGGCTAGAATTCATGGTTTAACATGTTATATGCCTTACATTTTATGTGCGTTAATGATAAAAATACACTTTTTATGTGCATAATAGAGTCTATTTCATGTGTAGGTGAATTGGAGATGGAAATCGAGCTAAATGGATGCAAATACATCGAAAATACGCTCAAGAGGTAAGGAGGAGTGCACCAAGCTATATCCTGGCACCAGAGCCCAAACGTCTGACCCTACCTGGCGTTAGAGCTAAAATGCCAGCCGCCAGGCGTTAGGGCCCAAACACCAGGCCCATATTCCGGCTAAATTCGAGATTTTGAAGAGTTTAAGTGTCTCCCGGTTGGAATAAAAGTCTCCAACACGTTTAGGGTTTATCCCAAACATATAAATAGACCCCAAAACACAACTTGGAGGAGGATTCGAAGAGAGGAAGTCATCAAAGTGAAGAAAAACCTGTGGATTACTATTGAGCAAAGCAAAAACACTGATTTTTTTCTCCTTAGTTCATTACTCTGTAATTCAATTGTGCAAGTTATTTTAGATTTGATATTTATGAATATGAGTAGCTAAATTTCTTAATATAGTGTTTTGGTGGAACCCATTGGGGGACCAACTTATGGTGATATTAATATAGTTTGGTTGATTGTTCATCTCTATTTGTTCAACTACGTTCTTATTGTAGCTAATTGAATGGCCATCAATTAGCTGTGCCTATTTAGTGTGTATCTACTTGAGAGAGAGTGCATATTTAGGTAATTATTTGAACAACACCACTCCTAGAGTATAGACGAAAGTCATAACCGAGGGTTTAGAGGTTGGATTAGAGATAACGATACCTCGGGTGCAATCTAAAGTGAACTGTAATGCAATCTAGCTAGCGTAACTTGAGAGAGTGCGTCTAGTAAATTATCATAATTACTTGAGAGAGATTTATGGTAGATAGAGTGTTCACGATTGATAGAGACAACTAATCAAACTATAAGAAATATCCGAGAAGTAAGTTCACCAGCGGGGAAAACCATAACCTTAGACCTTTATCATCATTATTTACAACACATTGTTAATAATTGCTAGTTATTATTATTGTTAGTAGAACTAGTAACACATCACCAATTTATATTAAAAAGTCTTGAGAGAATTGATTGAGTAAAAGTTGCGTATTCTAAAGACTTGATTGATACGTAAATTCCCTGTGGGATCGACTCTGGGCATGATACCCCGGATTATATTTGCAACACCCTTTTAGTCTTTTATTAGACATAGTTGAGCGTGATCAAATTTTGGCATCGTTGCCAGGGAATTAACGGTATTATCAATTGAGTTGGAAGAAATACAAAATTCTGAAATATAGTCAATTTTCTTTAAAAATTCTCGTTTTTATATTGAAAGTTTAACGTTTGCTAAGGTGTTGCAGGTGCATGCGTAGATACTCATCAAGGACTGGTGAAGTAGTTGAACCCTTGTCAGACCCCGAGAAAGTTTTCAAGGCCATAAATCGGAACAACCGGAAAAGCAAACATCAACCACAAATTGAACAAATTGAAACAGACATGGAAGATGCACACAACCGGAAAAATCATGGGGATGACGTGGTAGACCCAGTCGCTCACATAGGGGCTGAGGCTCCCCTATATGACTGGGCACAACCTACAGCTGAAAATTTAGCCACAGCGATACTGGTTCCGTAGATACAGGCCGAGTCCTTTCAGATAACAAATAATATGCTGCACTTATTACAGAACAAAGGGCTATTATCAGGGTCATACATTGATGACCCCCAACAATACTTGAAAAACTTCCTATCAATCTGCAAAACACAGAGGCTGCCCAAACTTGGCTAAACTCACTCCCCATAAACTCCATTACCACGTGGGAGGAGTTAGTTAAGAAATTCGTGAACAAGTTTCATCCACCCAACAAAATTACTCAACAAATTGATGAAATCTTGAGCTTCAGACAGAAACCGGTTGAAACACTGCAAGAGACATGGGAATGATTTAAGGGGATGCTAGTTATCTGTCTACATCATGGTATTCCAGAGCAAATGTTGGGGCAGCGTTTTTATATGGGTTTGGCTGATACTGTTAAAGCAAATGTTGATGCTTCGACTGGTGGAGCATTTCTGAGCAAAACATGGAGAGAGAGTCAAATCTTACTTGATAAGATGGCACAAAATTCAAGATGGACAACAAGGAATGCACCTATTACTCCTGTAGTTCATTCAGTGTCGTTTGATCCATCTAATACTATTGTAGAGAACGTGGCCACCTTGATAACACAAATGAGTATACTTACTAAGAAGGTGGAGGAATCAGGACAAAAACAGCAAGTACACATCGTAGACACAACCAATAGAGGCTTATGCACATCATGCATTAGTCAACCACTTGGTAACCACTTTTATGCAGAATGTGATAACCCTCCTTATCCAGAAAATATGAATTATGTGACAAATTATGAACGTCAGAGACAAGGGGGCAGAACCGGGGTCAAAAAGTTCTACCATATAGGACACCTCACCAACAGCAAAATAGTGGAAATATGGGTGCCATGAGACACAAAGCAATGCAGCACCATATCAGAGACCGCACGATTATAACTAACAGAATCAAGAACAACCATACTACCCTCCTCAGCATCAACAGGGAGGAAGGAAAGAAGATGGGTTTTTGCGGTTGGAAGCTATGATGCAGCAGGTGATCGGGTCAAATACCAAAATCAGTGAGAGAGTAGATGCACATGATGCAGCTATTAAAAATATTAAAAATATTGCAGTTAACAATCGTCCTCATGGAACTTTACCTGCTGATACTCAAGTGAACCCAAGGGACCAAGGCCCAAAAAAGTTAATGGCAGTGACCCTCCGCAAGGGCAGAGACCTGAACCTAGAACAAGAAAGAAGGCATGAAAATAGACAGACAAACATACGAGTACAGGTACCTAATAAAATTGATGACTCTATTCCTTTGAGTAAGGGCACAGTGCAACCAGCTGAAGGAGAAGTTAATAAGCAAGGCGAAGCTGAGAAAGAACTTGAGGAAATCCCAGAGCCAGCAGTTGAGGTAATAGTGGAAAAGGAAAAAGAACAGATAACAGAAAATAAAAGAGCACCAGCTCCATTCCCTCAAAGGCTAGCAAAATATCAGAAGGATGAGTAGTATAAGAAATTCTTGGACATGCTAAAACAGATACATGTAAATATCCCATTGATTGATGCATTGAAAGAAATACCTGGCTATGCTAAAATGATGAAAGACTTAATGTCCAGAAAATTCTACTTCCAAGATCTGGCTACTGTCACTCTTACCCAGACTTGTAGTGCAGTGGTGACA
>ML446592.1:70124-80392 GCA_005239535.1 Nicotiana rustica | reverse complement strand
CATCAATTCAAATACTGCAACAATAATAAAGTAACACAACCTCCTCTTTCAGGCCTCAGCTATAACCAATCCTCAACAATTTCCAACTTTTCAAAGTTTATCTTGATAAAAGTAGTGCCAAAATATGAAAATAGTAATATAAAATAGAAAGTTTCAAATTTTTGTTTTTCAAAAAAACAAAACAGTAAAAATAAACATTTAGCTTTTCAAATATTTATTTTCTTTGAAAATCAGTAAAAAATATAAATGTCCTCCCTTATCGCTCCTTGTTGTGGCGTGCAACCCGCTCCACCTGTCCTCCCTTATTACCCCTCCCTAAATATATAACCTTTATTGCTCCTGTTGCGACGTGCAACCCGATCTTACATGTCCACCCTTATCACTCCTTGTTGCGGCGTGCAACCCGCTCCCACCAGACATATCATATGAATTTATTCATAAAGAATTTCACAATTCAGGCCAAGCCTTTCACAATATTGTTATTTCCACAATTTCAAATAGAAAATCATATAGCTCGTAACCTATAACCAATATCATTTCACAATAAAACCAACCAGAATATAAGTAAACACCGTAACGTTGCCAATCCAGCTCAGTCTTTATATACTGTGATAAACTCAAGAGAACAACCAAAATTTTTAACACACTTACAACAACAATTGGAAATAGCTCAATGAAACCCAATAACCATGTGAACCTCAACAATCACGAAATAGTTAGACTGCATTTCTCACAACTTTCTCAATATTATCAAAACGAAACCACCAGGAACGTAAATATATATGTATAATTCGTAAAAATAATGCCAAACCTCTCAACCGCTATACATATCACTAGCAAACCAGCTCAAACAACCAATACTCTTTCCAAATAATTACAACAATATCGAACAACATATCAACAAGGCCAAATATTCATAGAAGCAATAATGAACATATAAAAATTAAGATAATGCTCAAATAAGTGGGGAACGGGAAGGGGGTCATGTTTAACAGACAATTTGGGTGGTGCATAGATACTCGTCGCCACACCTATACACCACGCCCATGCGTTTCGCATAACAAACAAGTGGGGAGTCCTATTCCCTCAAGCCAAATTTAGACCAAACACTTATCTCAACTCAGCATGTCACTCACTGTTCAATTATTGCTTTTCCTTTTGAATTCACCTCTAATTTGCTCGAATCTAATCAAATTTAACTTAACATCATTAACTAATTCTAAAGGAACTAGCTTTATTGAAAAATATAATTTTTCCTAAGTTTTCTCAAAAAAGTGAAAACCCGACCCCGGGTCCGCTTGGTCTAAACTCGGGGTTCGGACCAAATTACATTTACCCATTCACCCAATATGCTATTAGTTTTGAAATTTGACCTTAATTTGATATAAAATTTCAATTTTTACAAAACTCCCTAATTCTACCCAAATCCTAGATTTTTACCATGAAAATTCTTTGATTTTGCTTTAAAAGTGATGAAAAATAGTAAGGAATTGAAAGAAAAAGGTTTGGAATTGATTACCTATGAATTGGAGAAGAAAGGGTTCTGCCCGTTTTTAACAGGTATTTATATTATCTGGGCTGGGAAACTATGTGATCGCGGTTAATTTTATGCGATCGCACAAGGTAAGGGAAAATTGGGATGTGCGATCGCGGGGTGGGGGTGCATCCGCACAGGGTAGGGGGGTTGGGGCAGTGCGTTCGCATGGCTGTTGGTGCGTTCGCACAGCAGAGCCCGGACTGTTCTTCGCGATCGCACAAATAGCACTGCGTTCGCACAATCCAAATTTTTGGGACCCTTAGAGATTACTCTATGCGATAGCATAGCACAAATACCTGGACACTAGAAAAAGAAAAAAACCAGCAGTTCTTTCAAAGTGAAAATCACCCCGTGGCCTATCTGAAATGCACTCGAGCCCTCGGGGCTCCAAACAAATCATGCACGCAAGTCTAAAAACATCATACGCACTTTTCCATGCGATAAAATCATGAAAATAACATGTAAATCTATGAATTAAATCTGAAAACTCATCATTTTCAACAAAAAAATCTTAAAGTTCATAATTTCTCAACCGTATGTCCAAATCACGTCTAACAAACTTCGTTTTTCACCAAATTTCACAGTTAACCTTTAAATGTCATAAAAAAGTTGTACCGGGATCCGGAACCAAAAGACGGACCCTATATCACTGATATTTAGCATTATTTCTTTTCTTTAATTCATAAGCTTTGCAGCAAAACAATTTCTTTCAAAAATTGATTTCTCAGGATTGGGACCTCAGAATTCATTTTCGAGCACACGCCCGAGTCCCATATTTTACTGCGGACCTCCTAGCATCATCAAAACACGGATATGGGTCCATTTACTCAAAAGGTTGACCAAAGTCAAATTTTATCGATTTTAAATTCTAAAAATTACTATTTCTCATATTTCCACATAAAGCTTTCCGGTTTTGTATTGGTAAAAAAAGAGTTTCACACGTAAGCCAGCTTTTGACAACTCTGCCAGTCACGTGGACACAGAAAAATGCGACAGCTGGACGAGACTCCTTGAAGATACACGGTACAAAGAGGCACGGTTCAGTAAACCCACGAACTTATCAGCCACGGGAAACTCAACTTGATCAAAACGGGAGAGAGGCATGGTCAGAATAAATCTAGACAAAGCTGCTAGCAGATTCAAAGACCCACAATTGATTACTCAAACGTTATGTAACTGAACCCCAATTAGCGTTATCCTTTGTAACGCCTCATTAATGTCATAATTAGTCATTAATGAGTAATCATACCAAGAGTCATACGTTGTATGAATCTCCTATATAAGGGAGGAGAATACAACTTGTAAAGGCATCTGATTCTCGAATACAATCAACTTTTTATTTCTGCAATATTGTCTATTATTCATTTTTCCCATTATCTTGATTATCAGTAACCCGTATTCATCTTAAAAATAAGCTTTAGTCAAAGGGTCTAATTTTTTGGTTAAACAAATTGGTTCTGTTACCGGGAATATGATAATCTTTGTTTACTTTTTAAGCGATATCCTCTGAATTATGTCAAACCCCAACGACAGTAACAAGCAAAGGACTGGAACCCCAGTTCCATCGCCTTCAGGAACCCCACGTGTTTCGAGGGAACAAACCCCAGAAAGATCCAATAACAATAATGGTGATAATGATCAAACTGTGGAACAAGATCATGTAAAGCAAATGATTGCAGAGTATGTGAGTCAAGCTTTGCAAGAATTTGGGAGAGGATTACTGGCAGTGTTACCTACACCGGCGACGCCACCCCCAATAACACCATCACCATGGAAAACCCTCAATATGGGTTGGCAAACTCAGGAAGAGGAGATACTCCTAATGAATCTCTCGAAATGAGACCAGATATATCTAATAACTCTGAATTACAAAATTTACTGTTAACCATGCATAAACAAATGAAGGAGCAGAACGATCGCATCGTCAAAGGCATCGATGTTGATAGATATTCTCAACAACATTGGAAGCCAAGTGTGGCACCCTTGCCTATACCCAAGAAGTTTAAAATGCCTGACGTTCCCAAATATGATGGACAACTGACCCACGCAACCATGTGACTGCTTTCACTAATGGAGTAAAAGGCAACAACTTAACAAAACAAGAGATTGAATCAGTCCTTGTCAAAAAATTTGGGGAAACACTTACCAAAGGGGCCCTAACCTGGTATTCTCTTCTCCCTAAAAATTCTATTGACTCTTTTGTTGAGCTTGCAGATTCATTTATAAAAGAACACTTTGGTGCACAAAAAGTTAAGATAATGGAAGACATATTCAAAATAAAATAAGGAGACACGGAACTACTTCGTGAGTTACTAGATAGATTTCAACCAGAAAGAATGCAGTTAACCAGGGTGCTTGATAATTGGGCAGCCAAGGCATTTGCGAGCAACCTGAACGATAAAAACTCAGAAGCCACGAGGCGACTTAAGGGGAGTTTAAGAGAATTCCCCCCTACAACATGGAATGATGTATAGAATAGGTACAGTACTAAACTCAGAATTAAAGAAGATATCATTGATCATTCGAGAGATGAAGATCATTACAGATCCAGATGTCTTGAATCAGATAGAAGATCAGGTAAAAATAGGTACGATCCTTACTTAGGACCCTCAGGACGCGATATCCGCCCCAGGTTTGAAAAAACTAGGTCGGACTACAGACCACAAGGAAGAGATGTGGTCTCATCCTCGTCAAGATCCAGAAAAGATCAAGATGATCGACCTAGATGTAGTACTCAAATTGGGGATCATACCTTTAATGTAAGTACTACAGAACTTGTCTCAATATTAAGAAACATGGGAGACAAGGTTAAGTGGCCCAAAGAGATGCGGTCAAATCCAAGTAGAAGAAGCACATATCACTTGTGTGAATTTCACAACGATCATGGGCACAAAACTGCGGATTGCAGATTTTTACAAGGTGAAGTAGAAAATTTATTAAAACAGGGCTATTTAACAAAATTGTTTAGTGATAAAGGTAAACAGGAATATATGAGGAACGGACAGGAGCCCCCAAAGCCTCCTTCTCCAAAATGAACCGCTAACGTAATACATGGGGGTGAAGAAGTAAACGGAGAGATTTGCAAAACAACCACGAAGTTAACAATTACACATGGAAAACGGGCTCGTGGAGAAGACGATATAACCTTCGATGATGCAGATATCAGCGGATTAATGCTTTCGCACAACGATTCTCTAGTAATATCTTTACTTGTTCATGACACTAACATAAAAAGAATGTTGATTGATCTAGGTTGTTCAGTCAATATCATTTTTCTAAGAGTCGTGGAAGAAATGCTACTGGGGAATCAAGTAATCCCAAAAGCACGAGCCATATCAGGGTTTGATAACTCTACGGTTATAACAAAAGGAGAAATTGAGCTTAGCACTTATGCTGAGGGGGTGATCAAAAGTGCCAAGTTCGAAGTCATCGATACTGACATGGCTTATAACGTAATCATTGGAAGTACATGGATCCATGACATGAATGCGATACCCTCCACATTGCATCAGGTAATTAAATTTCCCTCTGAATGGGAGATTCAACAAATCAAAGGAGAGTAGCATACCGCAAGAAATATAAAATATGTGGTACACTACAACAAGAAAATAGAGGTGGAGGATAAGGGAATCTCCCAAGCAGGTAACACATCCCAAACAAGCATGGAAGAAATTACTAACCAAGTAGGTACGGAAGGAATTATCGTTGAAACAGGTACGAAAGAAAATACTTACGAGAAGGAAAATCAAGTAACCACGGAATGTACACTATACCACACAGAAACAGATTCCAGACCTGACGTCATTCGTAAACTGGAGGAAGATGAGCACATCAAAACAACTACGGAAGAGCTCGAAGCTGTTCCATTATCCGAATAAAATCCTGAGCAGAAAGTGTATATAGGCACGAGGCTAGACCCCGCTCGAAGAGGTACGTTGATTGATTATTTAAAGGCTAACGCAGACTGCTTCGCGTGGTCCCACTCAGATATGATAGGCATTCCACCAGAAGTGATGACTCATAAACTAAATGAAGATCTATCCTTCGTACATGTTAAGCAGAAGAAATGAAAGCAAGGATCATTCAAGAACCAAGTGATCAACGAAGAGGTACAGAAACTCTTGAAGATTGGTTTGATACGAGAGGTAACGTACCCTAACTGGTTATAAAACACCGTGGTAGTACCTAAAAGGAATGGAAAGTGGAGAGTATGCGTAGATTGTCCAGATTTAAACAAAGCATGCCCCAAAGATTCATTCTCATTGCCTCATATAGATCAAATGAATGATGCCACCGCAGCTCATGAACTATTAAGCTTTCTAGATGCATATTTTGGTTATAATCAGATTAAAATGGATCCTTTAGATGAGGAAAAACCCTCATTTATCACGAACAGGGGGACTTACTATTATAAAGTTATGCCTTTTGACTTAAAAATGTTGGAGCCACCTATCAAAGGTTAGTGACTAAAATGTTCCAAGAACATCTTGGAAAGATGATGGAAGTCTATATTGATGACATGTTGGTAAAATCAACACAAGCACAAGATCATTTCCAGCACCTCTCTACTGCTTTTGATATTTTACGCAGGTATAATATGAAGTTAAATCCAGAGAATGCGCTTTTGGAGTGCAATCAGGCAAATTTTTGGGTTTTCTTATATCAAACAGAGGAATAGAGCTAAATCCCGCTCAAATTAAAGCCATAGAGGAAATACTTGATATTTTAACAAATAAAAAGGAAGTTCAAAGACTGATAGGGAGAATAGCAGCTTTGGGTAGGTTTATTTCTAAATCTTCCGAAAAAAGTTTTAAATTCTTCTCAATTCTCAAAAAGCAGAATCAATTTGAATGGACTGAAGAATGTCAGTAAGCCTCAAGAATCTGAAGATTTATCTATCGAAACCGCCACTGCTTTCAAAGCCAAAAGAAGGGGAAAGATTGTACATCTACTTGGTTGTCTCAGAAATTGCTGTAAGTGTAGTATTGGTAAGAGAAGAAAAATGTAAACAAGTAAAACTTTGCTAGATGTTGAGACTAGATATCCACATTTGGAAAAGTTAGCCTTCGCTTTAATAATGGCATCTAGAAAATTACGACCTTATTTTCAATGCCACCCAATCACCGTTGTGACCTCATATCCTTTAAGAAATATTCTGCATAAACAGGAATTGTCAGGAAGATTAGCCAAGTGGGCCATAGAATTAAGTAAGCATGAAATAATCTATCAGCCTAGGACTGCAATTAAGTCTCAAATACTAGCTGATTTTGTTGCTGACTTTAGTAATAGCATTGTATCTGAAGTAGAAAAAGAGTTACAACTCTTTAACGGTGTTAATCCAGGCCTATGGACCTTGTTCACCGATGGTTCTTCAAATATAAAAGGCGCCGGCTTAGGCATAGTCTTGATATCACCCACGGGTGAAAAGACAAGGCAAGCTATAAAGTGTTATCATATCACTAACAATGAAGCAGAGTACGAAGTTGTTATTGTAGGGCTTGAACTCTCACGGGAGCTCTCAATCGAGCAAATTTTGATCAACAGCGACTCCCAGCCGGTAGTAAATCAGATACAGGGGACTTACATCGCTCGAGAGACTAGAATGCAATAGTATCTTGAAAAAGCACGAGAGCTCGTGAGACAATTCAAAACATGGAAGGTAGTGCAAATACCTAGAGAGGAAAATACAGAACCAGATGCATTAGCTAACCTCGCAGCAATCACGAAAGTAACGAACAAAGACAACAATTGTCATTCGACTATTTCATTCAATAATAGACCAGGACAGAAATGAGGTAATTCTCAACAACCTAACCTGGGACTGGAAAAATGAAATTCTTAATTTTTTGCAGAATGGCACCGTACCTGAAGAAAGGAAAGCAGCTCAAGCACTTCGCCGCCAAGCCGCACGGTACTGCCTTATTCGCAACTTACTTTATCGCAAGATGTTCGGAGGACCCCTAGCTAAATGTCTCGGACCTAACCAAACGGAATTTGTGATGAAAGAAGTCCACGAAGGACATTGTGGAAATCACTCAGGGGCAAGATCCTTAGTGAAAACACTAATCAAAGCCGGATACTATTGGCCCAAGATGGAAGAAGAAGCCGAGAATTTCGTATCCAAATGTGACAGATGCCAAAGATTTTCCAATAACATGCATCGACCAGAGGATATTACATCCAATAATATCCCCATGGACTTTCATGAAATGGGGTATGGACATAGTGGGACCTCTTCCCACAGCTAAAGGATAGGTACGGTTTTTACTCATACTAATCGACTATTTTACAAAATGGGTAGAGGTAGAAGAATTCAAACAAGTGCGAGAAAAAGAAAACTAAAAGCTTCTTATGGCGAAGCATAATATGCCGCTTAGGAATACCAAAGGAAATCGTGTGTGATAATGGCCCACAATTCATAGGCTCGCAAATCACAGAATTCTTCGAAAGTTGGCAAATCAAGCGGATTACTTCAACGTCGTACCACCCCGTAGCTAATGGTCAAGCTGAGGCAACGAATAAGGTCATCATCAACAATCTAAAGAAGCGGTTGGATAAAGCCAAAGGGAACTGGCCTGATGAGTTACCAGCGGTACTATGGGCATACAGAACAACTTCAAAAATAGCCACGGGAGAATCTTCGTTCGCACTTGTTTATGGCTCAGAAGCCTTAATACCAGTAGAGATTGTCTAACCAAGCATAGGGTTCTCAACAGCCACGGCAGGTGAAAACAACGACGAATTAAGGACCAGCCTGGATCTGCTCGAACCACGGAGAGAAGCAGCATTGATACGGATGGCAGCTCAAAAACAAATCATAGAGTGTTATTACAACCAAAAAAGCTCATCTCAGGTACTTTAAAATTGGGAACTTTGTCCCCAAAAAAGTCTTTCAATCAACAAAAGAAGCAGGTGCAGGAAAGCTAAATCCAAACTAGGAAGGACCTTACAAAATCCGAGGCATAGCTGGGAAAGGCGCCTATGAGTTGGAAGATATGGATGGCAGAGTTCTACCAACAAGTTGGAACACCATCCATCTAAAGAAGTATTACTTCTAAAAGAGAAGAATACCCACCGTCAGGTATCACACGTCCGATTTTATTTTCAACATTTAAAAATTTTACTAATTTTTTTAGATGATAGGCATAAAGCTAACCCATCACCAGATGATGATATTAGACCTGCAAAGACGCGAGTAAATAACACAATTCTCGGTCTAGGGTTACACTTTCTGATTAATGTTTTAAAAGGGTTAAGCAGTCATCATTTAAAAAACTATATACCTTCGAGTCCGGAATGTTTTTCCTTTTCAGTAAAAGGACCACAAGGAAGGAATAATCAAGTGCTCGAGATTTCATTCTTCAAAGCTCAAACACTTGGGGGACTATACAGTATGGAAGTCTAAGACTAAGCAAAGAAGACTATCAGAAAGTCAAAAGCTCGAGCTTGAAGACCCATCTACCCAACAAGACAAGTGACACTAGTAGAATCAAAAGAAATCAAAAGAGCCATCCAAATACAAAGCCTAATGCAAAAAACAAAAACCTTAGTATATATTCAGGTTGAAAGGCAAAATGTTAGTCACGAGAAAGAAATGTACATATTTATACTTATTCAAAACTGTTGTAATAAAAACAGTTAGGGGTAAAAGATCATCATCAATGCTCATTCAAAAAACTATTCTCAAATAAAACAGTTTTGGATGGAAGATCTAAATCCTTGTATTTGTTCAAGAAAATGTTATCAAATAAAAACAGTTACGAATAAGAAAACATTTGCCTCGTACTTATTGGAAAACTGTTTCCAAAACAGTTGCGGGTAAAAACCCCAATCTTTATAAAAACTGTTACTAGTAAAAAACAGTTGCTTCCTTGTATTAATATCAAAAAACTGTTATCTATGAAAAATAGTTACGAAATACAAGAGTATATCAAATATTTTAAACAAAAACAGTTGTAGGGTTGAATAAGTTATAGGCAAAGCAGCAGCAGAAGTTGTGATAGCCAAAGGAATAGACGAAACAGCTTCTCTCAAAGAAGCAGGAAAGACAGCAGCCAAAGGGACGTCATCTGAAGCAAGATTAAGACCCTCATGAATAGGGGAATGTGAAACATCATCAAGGACATGGGGATCAATCACAGACACGGAAGGCAAGGTTAAGGCAGTAAGCTCATCATCTAAAACCATCCGCCTTCCCCGTGGCTTGTGCACTAAAGCACCCTCTTCTTCTTCTACGGAATGAGACTCACTAATCTTCCTCTTCGAGGAAGATGAACCAACAATAACTTCCTGGGCTTGAGCCAAGGACATCTTCGGGATAGAGGAAGAAGACACCCCACGATCAGAGAACCCTATTAAAAAGGGATAAAAAGTAAACGACCAAAAAAAAAAGAGACTCGAGTAAGGAAACAAGCAAGAACAAGAGCTTCACTTATCGTGGGTCTTTACTTGCCAACCATACCTCCCAGCGAGGTACTTCCAAGATCTTTCTTCTGAAGGAGAAACAGATAATAATTTTTCTACCCAATCACGAATACCGGAGACATTCTCGACAACATTCATGATTGCTAAGAGAAGAAAAAAAACAGAAACGGTGTTAAATAAAACACCTTAAGTCAAAACAAGAAAAAGTAAATGTGAGCTAAAGCATACTCACGTGCACGATTCCACTTCTCATGGAAGGGAATATTTTCTTCACCCACTAAACCAGCAGTGGGTACAACAACATACC